>JAPMOR010028638.1:666247-854988 GCA_026543865.1 Argiope aurantia
TATATATATATATATATATATATATATATATATATATATATATAAAATATATAACATTTACTTTTTTTAATTCAAAATCATTTCTTTATTTCAAAAATCCTTTCTCCTGTATGTGATTCCGATATTCGGAAGCAAACACATTTGCCTTTTTTAGATGGCTTGTCCAACAATTTACACCAATAAAATTGCTGTTATATATTTACATTATACTTAAGCTATAAAATAGCGAGATGGGACGTAAATGTTGAGGTAAAGATAAATCAGAGTTCGATTTCGAAATAAGGGCAACCACAGCTGTTATCCAGCATTTGGAAAAATAACTTATTTGCACTATGCGAAGTAATTAAGTTAAATACAAAATAATCACCTAGGGGTAAAAAAACTCGCCTCAGTGTAAAACTAATCCAAACACCCACCTAGGTGGGGGGTTTTTAATCATACGATTACTAACTTCATTCAAACCAGGTGACTTATTCTGCTTAAAGAGTTTTCAGAATCTCCGTAGGTGTGTGTACTTTCTTTTCACTAAAAAAGGGGAAATACTCGTAATGTAAAAAGCCTATGTAAATTTTCAACCAACCTGTCTCCTGGCTAAATGAATATAAATACCTAGGGTTAATTCTTAAGACTAAATTATTTTTGATCGAATCGAATGAAATATCGAACTTGTTCCTTCCGAGACAGACAGAAAAACGCATTAAAACACTCTTCTGTGGCCCTCCCCCCCCCTCAGATTTCTTAATTCATTTCAAATTGACGTCATGGTTATTTTTCTGGCTGATTATAATGCATATAGTCTATTTGATGAAGTATTTAACCAATTTTTGAAGCGAAGCAAATGAATGTAAGGTTTCAGTTTTGGATCGAGGAGAAAAACAAGCAAGTTGAAACCATATTAGAAACGTTTTATCCATCAGTGATTACGAAGCTTTCGAATTTTGAAATGCATACTTTTCAACAGTGTTAATAGAAACGAGTAACTGTTCGGGATATTGCCCTTCTTCTTATCCAATGTACATTATTCATTCAAAAATTCGCCAGTGAGAAAAGATGATTACACGTAAAATTTTCAGGGAGTGAAAAACTTGCCAACAGTTTTGCAAAGCTAGTTTCTAAAAAATGCTGCTGCTGAACGAACAGTCGAAAAGTGGAACAAATTGTCATTAGTATTTTGAAAAAGGTCAATTTTCTATGTTAAAATCTAAACTATATAAATTTATTACAAATTTTAACAAATGTTTTAACAAAATATAGCTATCAAAATGAGTCTTTTTGTGCTTAATCAAAATTATACAACTATTTTTAACATTCTACATTATAGTACTGATGAGTGTTCTCTGTTGGGCTTTTAATAGAAATGCGAAAGAAAATTGGAGGACATTGAAAGTGAAGAATTTGCAACCCCGAAATGATAAAATGAATGCAGGAATTTATGGATCCTTTATTGCTACGCTGCTCATGACTACTGATATACATTGAAAAAAAAAAAAAAAAACTCTTTTATCGCCCTACTATTTGAAACGACAGCTCGTGAGAAAAAGTTTTCTTTGAAATAATTCGATTTCTTTTCTAAGCCGGAAAAAATGAATAAATGGTCATTTGGAATACTACCTTAAAACAAACTTTTACAGCTTTTTTCGTAGAATAATGTAAAGCGATGTTGGGCTTATTTATTTGGGTCTTCCTTTAAGTCCGGTACATCTGGGAATAAACTCTTGAATTATTTTCAAATTCAGAATACTTTTACATATAAACTTTGCGAAATTAATTATGTTTTAGAAAGCTTGTGCGTATTGAAAATAAGTCACAAATTAAAGTTAGATTTTTAAAATTCTAAAAATTGATAAAATGGTAATTGTTAATTTTATATTTCGGGAAATAGTATTTAAATCAGAAAAAATAAATAAATATAAATTTCGAAACGTTTCAAGCATATTTAGCAATGAACATTTTACTTTTTAACTGAATAAAAGCAACCTTTTTATAAAAATAATGAAATAATTATGATTAATTATGCTATTGTTTTTATGTTAAATTAGATTACCTCGCGTTTGTTCCGTATAATTTGATATTAATTACTTACATAAATGTAAAACAAACGAAATAAACACGATTAATTTTTTGTCATGCATGATTCTACTTCTTAATTTTTTTCCCTTGGGCAATCATTAGACTTACAAATAATTATTCAGTTGTTCTATTTGAATTGCAGCTTAGTAAGTTATTATTAGTTAATTATTTAATTTTCAAAAATTGGATGAAATAATACTAAATATCGCCAATTACATTCATAATGACAGTGACATACCAGTTCAGGACCAAAAACAAAATTGCATTGAAAGATATTTCTCATTTAAGACTACAATTGTGGTACCTACCTCTGCACAAACTTAGTCAAAAAAAAAAAAAAAAATCTTTTTAAAGAAGAGCTTTGAACAAATAAAGGAAATTTTGACCACTTATTTCTTTAAACTTGTATGCTTCTTGAAGAGAATACATTTAATTTCTAATTTTTTAATGTATAAAAATGAATTGTTTATTATGTAAATAAAATATATGTATATTTTTCTCTTTATTATTACTATTTTTTAATTTAATATTTTGTAACATTGTCTTTACAATATGATTTTTAAATAAAGAAAACATATTTGTATCCTTTGACTTATTTCATTTCCATTTTTAAAAATAAACATTAAATATTTTTCTTATGCTTGTTCAGCAACAAATAACTATCCAAATTTCATTCATTGAAAATTTATGAAATTAGAAGAGTTAAAATTGTATAATTAAGAATTCATCTTTTTTAATTTCTTGTATACAAAGAGAAAATGCTATAATTTAAAAAAAATTCAACTTTGAGATTTTGGTGAATTTCCATGTTTTGCACTGTGGTATCTAGAAAACACATTTTTGGAATTATGTCTATCTGAGAACACAATTACCCAAAAAGCTGACTTAGTTTAGGGTTAAGATTTGATATGTGGTTTCAATACAAAAATTATAGATTTCTAAAACAAAAGGTTTATTTATTATTTTAGTGTTTATTTAAAGTAACATTTTCAAGGAATCGAATTCTTTAGCTTGAAAAAACACCAGAAAAATCTTAACTGGTCTTAAAAAATTTTATTTACAATGCCTAATCATTAATGTTTAGGAACGAATTAAAATTTTGTCATAGCAATGCATTTTGTAAAAAAAAAAAAAAAAAAAAAAAAGATAATGAAAGATGATATTACCTAATATGAAAGATAGGATGATATTAATCTAATATCATAGATTTTAAAACTTACTTTGTTGCAGGAAAAAATTGTGGATTACAGTAATTTAATCAATAAATAATGCTGCTGCCTTGTGTTCAAAATATATTTTTAAATCTTATATTGGTGAATCTTTGACAAAATATCCACTTTAATCATAATAATACAACAGATAGAAGGCACCTAATTAGTGATGTGGGATGGGAAAATACTCGAGTACATATCCACAGCCTGAATATTTTATAAAATAAAAAATTAGAAAGCAGATAGACAATGAAACAACTACAAAGTTTTATAAATATCCTTCAAAAAGTATTTTACAGACATATTGTATTTATGAATGGTCATTCGAAATTATAAATTTTAAGTTATGTTTTAATTTAAACTTTAAGCTGTAAATGTAAAATTAAAGTTTTTACCCTTAAAATTCCAAATGAGTTCTTTTTTTATTTAGACTTCAATCCTGAAGTTTACATTAAAGTTAGGAGCAAAAAAAGTATATTAAAATTCATGCTCCAGATAAATCCTGTCTATCAAAGAAACTGAAAAAAAAAAAAAAAAGGGAGTGTGTGTCTATTATAAGGTCAATTACATACAACAGATTCAGCTACAAAGTAATTAACAATCCTTGCTGTTGAAATCTTGATACAAAAATGCTTTTGTTGAAAGTAATATGAATGAATATACTTTCAGAATGCCAGCTCTTGGCCTAGGGGGATTCCCATAATCTGCGTGACCCGGATTCAAGTTCTGGTTTGGGCATGGTTGCTCATCACCTTCTGTTCCATCTGTGAGGTGTGTGAAAGAGCCCCCCCCCCCCGTAAAATAGGGATGTGCAAGCGAGTGTGTGGGTGTCTTCTTCATATGAGCTAAAAATCAGACTTCTGCCCCCGGGTGCTCTGGGGCCTTTACTCTCATAAGCTATTGCACAAACTCGGCTTAAATCGCTGACTTCATCATAAGGCGCGTTTATGACAAGTGCCATAAGTAAAAACAATGACATATACTTTCAGAACAATACTCCAAAACTTTGAATTTAACTTATCGGCAATATGAAGGGCGAAGAGTTTTTCTCAAGCTTATGCTTCTGAAACAAGGTTCATAGGTTGTGGTGAGTGAACAATTTTTTTTATACTCGATTATTAAAACATTTCTTTTTGAATTTGTAAAAACAATCTGGTAATTTTATTTATTAATCCAATAAGAACTATAAACAATTATATATTACATCTTAGTTTCTATTCTTGGTTCTTTGTAATTTTAAAACCAAACAAAATATTTCCTTTTTTAATTTCGTTTCAAAAAAGGGTTAATGTTTTTAGACCACATATTTGATGTAGGATCCATGCAATAAAATTGCATTTTTGCTCTTTCTGATTCATGTTTTTGATTGTTATAGAATTTAATAGATTCTCATATTACTAGTTTTCTTTTTATTAACTTATTGTAATTCTAAATATATATTCGATACACATTTATATTATATAGAAATATCATAAATCAAAGCAGTGCCTATGTTTTAAATCTGATAAAAATAGATACATCACCACACATAGCAATATTAAAATCAAGAGTATTCAAAACACAATTTTAGAGATTAATTAACATATTAGGTGGTAATTATTTGAAATTATATATCATATATATAAAGAGAGAGAGAGAGAAATGAAAATCGATATAATTTTTTTTCAATAAAATACCATTGTTGTTGTTTATACATGTTACGATTTGTTAAGTAAAAATATATTAAACCTACATATATGTCACATTAGCAATTCCCTAAGCATTACGATCATTTAAAAAAAACCCAAATTCCTTTTATCCATTCATTGTGCTAAAATAGTATTTTAGAACAAATATAAAAATACGAATTCTGTGTCTCACACCCTAACGAGATGGAGTCATCAAAATGTGGTCGTCTCAGAAACTGTTGATGAAGAGTAGCTCACGTGATGTAGACAGCCAATGAACGTTAAGATGCTTAGATTCGTGCTTATGGTATCGACACAGACAACTAGCGGCTAGATCACAACACGCTGTGTATGAGACAGACGAGTCCATTGAAAGACGAATTTTTTTAGTAGGGACACGGTTTAAGAAGAGACTAGTTTCTGTTTACAAAACTACAGGAGTTTGCAAATTGTGCAGGCAAAGGATACTGACGCGCTCTAATTGGTAGATTTCTTTCTCACAGAATTTTCTGTGCTGTATTTGCTGCAACCCTATGTGTTGTTTAGTTTGATTTATGGGTACTTTTTCGTCTGCTCTTTTTCAAAATGGAGAAATTAAATCTTCCAGAGAAAAATAAGTATAAAGTAATTGAGATTGATAATTTAGCTGTTTTCCGTATTTCTGATATTATAAATAAAGAATTAGCACTGGTAGCAGTTTTACAGTGAAGAATTATTAAAATAAGACTTGAAAATCAAGCTTTTATTTTAAAGAAAATGTGCGGCCAATTTATTATTCAATTTCCACGTTAAAATTATTACCATAAAATATCTATATGCAAATATACTATATTTATTAAGATATTTTGATGAAATTAAAGGGTGTAGAAATTATTTCAATTCACACTGAATATGCATGTAAAATATCCCAAGAGGAGACATATTGAATAGAGATTCAAAATAAATGAATTAAAAGTCAAACTATTTATTTTGCTGATTTTTTGAATTTAAATATGATATTAAAATTTATCTATGTTTATCTGAAAACAAAATATATAATTTTATGAAAAAAAAAGTTTAAATTTTAATGAAATTCTTACTTTTGGCAATAAAAAAATTGCTTCACTTATAAATTGATATTCTAAAATATGAAACGTTGATGGTGTGTATCAAGAAACAGATAGCAGATAAATGTTGTAAAGTGGTGAGCACTAGCTGCATCTCGAATATTTCAACTCTATTATGGATAAAAATCATAATATTTCTGATTTATCTTGCAATGAAGAAACAGCATTCCCAATGGTTTCATTTTTTAAGGATTGCCCAGAGATTTCTGGCTTTACTTTGAGCTCTAAACTTTTACGAAGTTCTTTTTCAGCAAACTGGAATTTTCAGAAAACAGAGAATTGAACTCTGTTTACTTATTAACTTAATATCAAGATTCATAAATATATAAATATTTTATATATCTCTTTTGAATACTTATTTCTTGCATTTTTGTAACACATATTTAAAAATGGATTAAAGATTATGAACAAAAATCAGAAACAGTTAGGCATGTTCACACAAATCAACTCGGCGACTTAATGTTTATAAATGTGACTTAATCTGGCAGCACAATGTGCGACAAGTAATAACTAATATTTTATATTTTATTGCTTCAAATGCATTATATGTTTGATTTTAGACACTTTTTATTTTATTATTTAGATAATAGCAAGGTTAGATTTAAAGTTTATTTGAATGTGGCAAGAGACATATTTGTATCTGTCTAGCTATAGATATATTTAATTGCGGCAAATTTTATTATAATAAGTATTTGTATTATTCATATTTTTTGAATAGTATAATTTTAATAATATAAAATTTAATTCATTTTTTATTTCAAAATTGTGTTGGAAACATTCACTAAAGTATTCTGATACAGATAAAAATGAGCTGGTAGAGAAAATTGTGGTAAAATCCTAGATGGGCCCACCTCTTGGCGACTAATTTGAAATCTCGCCAAGTTGACAACTAATTGAATATTTGTTATTATTATTATTTTTCAATTAAAAAACGATACTTGAAGGCCAGAAATAATAATAAATATAATAAAAAATAAATAAAATAAATATAATAAAAAATAAAATAAAATAATAAATAAATAAAAATTAGAATAACAAAATAAAATAATATAAAATAAATAAATATTTATTTAATAATAAAATAAAATAATAAATGAATAAAAATAAGAATAAAAAAAGAAATAAAATAAATATAATATAAAATTAATTAAACAAAATAAAAAAAATCGTCTAGGTTGCCACATTGGCGACGTTATCTCCACTTGTTTGGCGAGTATTAAAAAAGACGCCCTGAGGTGGGCTGTGCTAGGATCCACCCAAAATTGTAAATTAATTTATAATGTTGAGTAGCATTTATTTGATAAAGTAATGGAAAATATCCGGTTTCGTTTCCGGATGCAGTATTTCTATAAAAAAATTACATAACTTGAATTCTATTATTCGTAAAAAATAAAGCAAACACAGATGTAGAGATCCAAATAAATAGACTTTAAAACAAAACAATTAAAAACCCAATCTTTAAAAAAAACCAATCTGCCTTTTCAATGCAGTAAGATTCCTTCAACCCTCGATTAAGCTTTAACGCTTTTCCAACATAGCTGCGGAAGATAGCAACACGGTTGCGTAAGATAACCGGATTTACCTACGAATAAAATAGACTCGCCCATCTAATCCACAACCGTGTTGTGATGTAGCTGCTAGTACACAGACACTTTTTTTTTACATCCATGATTGTTTATCTCGCAGATGTCTATCACGTCACGTGTTTAACATATTAAGTTTAGGAGCTTACGTCGGAGAACAAACCTCCATCCTACCTTCCTTCCTTAACATTTTAAGCTTACAGTTTTATTTCGAAACCAAGTCTTTTCTATTAAATTAAAACAAACTGCGAATCAAAAATGTAAGCTCTAAATGAGAATATCATTTAATTAAATAATTTGAAACCCATGTATAAATGTGGATAAATTCATATCATGTTCTGATTTCTAAAAATCAGATTTGCAAAAAGATAAATGGTGCTGAAAAAGCGATTACATAGTACATAGAAGATAAAATTTATAGATAATTTAATATTGATAATGTCAGTGGGTTGAAATTTTCGAAAGTTAAGTAATTCATTTTCTTTCCTAAGTAATCATTTTGTAAATTTAAAAATGACAACTGAAAATTTGTCTGCAGTTTTAAAATGCAAAGGAGAGATTTGCTTGGTAGGTTGTTTATCATCACCTTTAGATATATAGGGCATTTTATATTCACATATATGGAGTATTTATGTTTTGTATGCTGAATATATAATGTTGCTCTGTTTTTGAAATTATAATTATTTACAAAATTAGTAGAAATGTAGATAATCATGATTATAAAATGATATTTATCAAGAATAATTTTCCTGTATCCTTCATGTGATTATGTTTATTATACATTTTATTGATATGAAATTTTCTATTTTAAAAACTATAGCAAATGTTTATGATATGATTTTAAATATTATATTATATAGTTGGAGAAATTGAACTTGAATTGAAAAAAATTTAATGCTTATAATTTATTTATAAAATTCAAATATTTTTAATTCTTAAAATAATAATCTCTTTACATGATAAATATATCTTTCTAATATTTCTAATTAAAGCCATATATGAATTGCAGGTATTCATATTGCTACCATTGAAGTGTATACAAGTATGCATTGTGTATCAACCTTACATCAAGAATTTGTAGATCTAAATTTTCAATTCTTTAATTTTGTATAGTTGGCATTTCTATTATATTTTATGTCAATATTTATTCTAGACAACATCAGATATCTTATTAAAATCTCCAAGCTTGCTCTATAAATTAGTTTGATCAACTATGGCAAAAAGGAAAAAAAAATGTCTTGATTTCTTTACCTATAATAATAAAATAATAACATGAAATTTCATAAAAATTAACTTTTCTTTTCATTGATTTTTTTAAGCAAGAAGGCTCTGAATTTTAATGACTAATATATATATATATATATATATATATATATATATATATATATATATATTGTATTAAAGTTATACTATATACTATATAAAAGTAATTTTTAATAAGAATAACAGAAGATATATTGTTTTTGTATTATTTTTTGCAGGAAAATCGTGAAGTACCAGAACCATTGCCACATGGTAAGCTTACTTTTTAAAGTAATGTTTTATTTCAAGTAAAAATAATA
The DNA here is from genome assembly GCA_026543865.1 of Argiope aurantia. Lineage (NCBI taxonomy): Eukaryota > Metazoa > Arthropoda > Arachnida > Araneae > Araneidae > Argiope > Argiope aurantia. The sequence continues at coordinate 675,447 of JAPMOR010028638.1, forward strand.
GTATGTTTAATAAGTTTTTTACATTGTTAGGAATTCTTTTTCTTTCAGAATGTCATGGTGTTGAATTCATCAAACTTAAAATTAAATACAAGTAGGGTTGAGTTATGCAAAGCGAAAAACTATGTAAAAGTTGCTATATAAAACTATGTAAATATGAAGTGAAAATGAATAATACTTCTACATTACTGTTTGATTAAGATTTATATCCAAGATTTAATATTCTCATAAGTATATTGCTCTGAAGTACTTTTTTCAAAATATTTCCATATTATAAATAGAATTATAGTATATATATAATATAATTGTAGTCTTTGGTATAAACATTAAAATAAAATTTCTCAAAGAAAGGTAAGTGATTGATAATTAAAAAAAATACCTATCTTTTAAAATATGAAGCACTGAATTTATAATTTATTAAAGTAAAATAATATATAAAGTAAATATATAAAGTAAAATTTATGGAATAAAGTTCAGTTTTTATAAAATTCTTTAATGATGATGTTGGCTGATTGTATCGTCATTAATTCAAGTGATGAGCAAAAAATTTGGAATCTTTAAAAATAAAATACATCTTTAAAAATTAATTAGTAAAATTGAAATTATAAAAATCAGAATTTTTTAGATTTTTTAAAACCAAATTTTTATCCAATTTAAAATTTAATTATTTTTTGCTTATTCTTTAGTTTACTATTGTATATTTTTGATGTATAATTTGATGTTTTATAACATTTAATGAAATGAATATCTATAGACTCATTTCTATATAAATTTTGTTTTTTTAGATACTAAAATTAACAATTAAGAGTAGTTGTTGAATAGAAGTGATAAGTTTGCTGAACTTGTAATTGAATGTAATTCTGAAATTTGAATTTGAATGTAAACAGTGTAGGATATAGTGATAAAAATTGTTACCCCCTGGGTCTGAAAAGTTATGGTTGGGTGAATAACAAAATATGTGAGGGTTTGATTAAAGATGCTTACATGATGCTTATGTGTGAGAGCTTGGAACAAAGGAAAGTAAATGTGATTTTTGTAATGTTGTTTATGAAAGAAAATATTTTTTATGGACAGTGATAAGACTTTCAAGTGCAGCAAGTAGATTATCCTCATAAGACCCTCTTACTAAGCAAACTGTGATGAAATCAATATTTAACTGTCTTTATTATAAATCCTAAACATATTGTAGCTACAATTTTTTTCTCTTTACAAGGAGGTTGGTACTACAGTTGTAGCAATGTCATTAAAGTCAGTACATAATGCTCATTTGTATGTTCTGTAATCAGTAGATAATAGTTTTCTTTCCCTGTTTTGTGTGATGAATGGGTGTGTTATAAATCAATGAAGGTAAGAATAAATAAACCTGTGAACTGTTGGGAAAAAAAAAAAGTTTATTTTTGAATAATTTTTAAAAAGTTCTGTTTTGCTGTAAAATATCTGTTTTGAGAGAATATTTAAAATTTTGTAATCCATAGGCTAAAAAAAAATATTAGAATGTAAATTATGTTAATTCTACCAATGCAGAATGGTAACAAATGCCTGTATTTAAAGTAGATGTTTAAGATACCTGAATATCACAGTCCTCCCACTTGGATCAAATTTCTCTCTTTCCCTGATATACAACTGAATACCCTTGGTACATGCTTTGTTGGAGATGCACACCCAAATCTGCTTGGGGATAGAGAGGTTCTTTGAAAGCTTTCAAAGAATGTCCCAGCAAATGCCCTTTTAATGGCCATCAGCTGAATGAAGTAGCTTTTGTATATCAATCCTTTTAATCTTATCTTTGAGGAAGATATGATATTCTTTCTTTTCTTTGAGGAAGATATGATATTCTTTCTTTTCTTTGAAAGAGAAACTCAAGAATTCCAGTATTCTGAAATACCTGAATTCAATTGGTCTTAGGAATGAGTGGGTCAAAAGTAACACATATAATTAAATTTCAAGCTGGTCATGGATTATAAAGTACAATAGATTTATTTTTTAAATAGAAATTTATAATTTCTTTTCTTTTTATTTTTGCATTTCCCTATTATATTAGAATGTATTTAATACTGACATTTATGAAACTATTATCTATTTTATATTATTTTCAGAGGCTCTAATTGCTATGCATACTGTTGGCATTTGTGGATCTGATGTTCATTTTTGGAAGCATGGTCGCCTTGGTAATTTTATTGTTAATGCTCCAATGGTCTTGGGGCATGAATCTAGTGGAACTGTAATTAAAATTGGGAGTCAAGTTAAACATTTGAAACCAGCTATATTATTTTCTTTTGAACTTCAATTTTTTAATACTTTGGTATTGTGAATATTTTGTAAAAATCTTATTTTATAATATATTTTTGTAAATTCAGTTTTCTGAAGATAAAAGATTGAGAATAGTTTGTAAAGAATGTTGGTACTGTTTTATTTGCAGTCATGTGAAACTTGGGTAATCTTTGCAATAACTTATTAATAGATTGATGGCAACATTCAAACTTAGTAATGATTGGTGTTCTGTTAATGGAATGGTACCAAAATATTATTAAAATCCTAATAATAAGAAGAATAGATGTAACAAAATATGAATATTTCAAGATATGGTGACTCATGCAGATAACCTGACTAAAATTTAATTTGATTTTGAAAGAATTTATTCATTGTGAGAGAAGGAAAGCTTATTAAGAAAAATATGTGTACAGATAATTTTATCATTATGCATATGAGATAGAATCCATTTTGCCATATATGCTTGTAAGAAATCTTCAGTTTTCTTGTTTCAATCCAAAGCAAACAGAAGTAAGTATGTTACACATTCTTTTGTAAAGTGTTACATACTTACTTCTGTAAGCCCCGTGTGATACTTTGTGGTGCACGAGGGATTTATAAATGTTCAATAAAAACAATTTAAAAAAATCCAAAGCTAACAAACAATAATTATTGACTATTATGAAGTTCTTATTATCTTGGAAAGACCATTTCATGGAAAGAATTATAGTCAACCTGTAGCCTTTGAAATTTTTTTTTCTCTTTTTGAAATTTGATCATAATTTTTTTGATAATAAAAAATATATTTAATTTTAATTTTTAAAAAGTTTTTTCCAGTATTATTTTCAAGGCACTTTTAAGAAAGTTATCTTTTTTTACTTGTTATTTTTGATAAATAACTGGTTTGTCAAGATCAGTTACTAGAATTTCTAATCAAATAATTTTTATAACTTGCTCTAAATAACTTTCTTAAGAAAGTATTTTTAAATATTAAGTTTCAATACATTCATAGCTTGTATTATTTCTGAAACCTTAGTATTATGCATCTCTCTAATTTTCTGCCATCTCGTTTAAAATTTAAACAGAAATAATTAGATTTCAACTAATACAATAACTTTTTTGCTGAAACTAAACAATTTCATTAAGCATAAAATATAGAATTATAAGCATTTATATTTGTGTGTACTACAGAATATGCCTCATAATTTCATTGTATCTCAGAGCATTATTTGATGGCAATTTTTCTGACTCAAATGAATAAATAACTAAATAAAAAAACAGTTACAAATTAATTTATTTTAACATCCAATTATATTACAAAAAAAAAAAAATACAAATGCACACACTTTAAAAATCTTACATCATTGCATACTTTTGAAATTAAACCTTCCTTGTAAATATAACAAAAGTTCAAAAATTTTGTTGAAAGCACATTATAAATAGAAACTTACTCAGCATTGAAAAACAAGCCACTTTTAAAGTTTTATGTCAGCAATGAAATATATTGTTTTAAAATAAACCTTAAAATATTATTAAAAATATATAAATTTCTCACCATTCAAAACATAATATTTTTGAATTTTAAGATAATTTAAGCTTTATTTTTGTGCTATAATATTTTTAGTATTTATGGTGGAAAAAATTCTCAAACTTTTATTCAATTTTTAAATAAAATAAAAAAAAATATCTAAGCCATGCAGCCTATCCTGTAAATTACAGATGTGCTCAATTCAATAGTTCTAAGTCAAATGTTCTGGTCTGTAGAGAGCCTAATACATAAATCCCTATTTGTATAGTTAACACAATGTAGACCCATTTAATTAAAGTGCTTTGACAGTTCCTTTTTTAATTGCAATAGTATGACTTAGTTCATTGATCAGGATTGCCACTCAAATCTGGAAAAAAAAAATTCCCTGTGTTTTCCCTGTATGTATATTTAAGGTGTGAGGAAGTGTATGAATAGCACTCTGGTACTAGTAATGGAAGATGGTTTTATGGAGTGGAGAAGAGAAATCAACAATTTAACATTATTTGAAATAGCATATAAAAAGAAGGTTTGTATTTACACACAGAAATCTTTATTTATTATCTAGAATTTTGCAGGAAATTTATATATTAAGGTGGAGGGATATATAACTTCTTATGATCTTTAACTGTATGTCACACAAAATAAAATGAATGAATAAATAAAACACATGAAATAAAACACAAAAATATTTTTGTTATCATGATACAAATCATTTAATGATAATTAACTGAAAAAGTTGCAAAGCAAGACTACTTTTTTTATTTATTCATTTTTATCAATTGGACATCATTTTCTATATATTTTTCAGCTACCAGTTTCATAAAGCTAATGGATCTGATTCCTAACAAATAAATTACTACATTTACTTGTTAGGGATTAGTACATTTTTTAGCTATTTCACTTTCAGTGAATATATGGGAAAATCTTGTTGGTATAACATTAAAGGACAAATGTGACGCAGCCGGTTTTAATTATCATAAAAATTCAGCTTTAAGTGATTGTTCTTGAACTAAAAAGTTCAAAATCAGTTTTTTTTAAACATTAAATTTGACGTTTATTTTTCTGAATGTATTCAGTTTTTCATGCAGCAATCTGTTGAGATTGGCATTTTTTAGATAGGGACATAATAACTAAGAGACTTTAAAAATTCCCTGTATTTTCCCTATTTTTATAAAAAAAATTTTAAATTTTCCTGTATCCCTGGATTTTTGTAGAAGATTTTTAAATTCCCTCTATTTTTCCTATTCTCCCTGTGGCATGGCATCCCTGATTGATTTTTGATCCGAGTTTTTTGTGTTTCTGATTAGATTTATTTTTTCAAAAGTATAATCAACATAAATACATTAATCGAATATTTTGTAATTTACAGTTTAGATTATGGGTTATTTGGGCCGATGGTTTTTATTGCGTGCAATCGTAATGCCGACTTAGTTTCAGAAGTATATAAACGTAGTTTATCGAGATTACAGTATCTTTCGGAAAATGTATTGACAGAATGCTTTGGCGATTTCAAATTACATGATTCTTACTTCAAGGTGAAGATGAGTTCTGCAAATGGTACAGAAACTGATATTTTGGCTTGTTTATTTTTCAACTTGCCCTTATATTAGGAATAAACAGTCAGTTCAGAACTCATCATTCCTAACATCCATATAGCATTCATGGACAATCAGAATCAAGATCAATGTTTAGAATTTTACAATTCACCCCACTTCAGCTGGAATCAAATCTTTCTTTCTTCAGAAATGTAATTTGCATAGATGAAGTAGTGGCAAGACAGTATTGTTCATTTTCGAGAAAAATCTCAAAAGTATTACTTCGCTGCACATTCTGTGACAGGAATAATCTTGACAATGTTCTCCAGTCATAACCATTGAATAAATATCTAATGAAACGATTTGGATAATTTTTATTTCATGTAGAAACACATGAGTCCTTGATCTTCTGCACTCTCCGCTTTAATTTTTGAGAGAACTGCTAAATAAAACTGGGGCAGAATCTCATGCTCAACAACTGGCTCAATTTTGCTAATTTTTGTCGCCGATTAATCTAGATATCCTAACTAACCGAGTAAAATATTTTTAATATTTTGGAATCATATTTAACACAATATTCTCTTTAGTTTTGATATTTATTTATCAAAATTGATCGGCATGATTGAACTGATTGTATTAATATGATCGCAGCAGATGGCTAGCATCAATAAAATTGATTTAGGCATACGAATCAACTGTGATAAAATACTTCTTAACAAAGTGAAAGTATAATAAAAGAGTAATTATAATAATATAAAAGTAAACAATATTGTGGCGAATTTTTTATATTGCTTTCCCTACTCAGTTAATCTCATAATTCTGTTTTCTTGTGGATTAAAGCATCATAATCTTTTATCGAATTTATTAGATTTATCAGCCTTATCATCGTACAACAATTGGAGGGATTTTCCGTAACGTTGATTTCAGAATTGGAATCTTTTGTGTATGGTGTTGTTGAGATCTGAAGCGGAAAAGGGCAATCTGTTTGCTTTGCTTAAATCTATAGAGGCGAATTTAAAGAAATTTATAGAAGAATAAAGATGCAACAAGAAACAATAGAAAAATATAAAATAGAATGGGACAATAGCAAGAAAAAAAAATGAGAGTTCTCATTCAAGCTGAAAAAGAAGAGACGAGAGCATGCCGAGAGAGGGGATTAAGGAAATGTTTACAGATATGTAGGAAAAATTGAAGAGTACGCCTTGGCATGAAATTGGAAGGCGAAGAGGTTAAAGGCAATGTCCAGAGTTTGACTTTAGAAATAGATGAAGTTCAAAAGGAAATTCGCTGCATCGTGAAGAGATTTTTTCATCTTGAGGCCAAATCAACCGATTTCACCGTAGGTTCAGAATTCACGCATCTCTGGAACTTTCAATCTGGACTTTACGAACAATCAATCTGGACTCTTTTTAAAACTCATTTCGGTCCGGTGTGTGCTATTAACGGATAGACGGGTTTTGTGAAACTTAGTTAACTTGTTACCCCTCTTCGAGGATCAGTAATGGATCTTTAATTGGATCTTTAATTCCAGTTGATAAATTGACAGACCTGTCGCCGAAAAACCTATAGAATCTCGATTAAAAAAAGCTTACTTAGTTAAAAAAATTTACTTAGTTATACATAACTGAACCGAAGATGCGACAAAAAAAAAAAAAAAGGAGAAAGTCTTCTGGTATAATCCACATGGAGTGTCCTAATGAGCCTGGTATACACTGAATGCCCCTGAGAAAACTTTGGACGAAATATTCACCTAAAAAAATTGCGAAAGATGTTTCGGAAGTATCTAGACACGCAAGTCTAATAGGGATAGACCGGTAATTGGAGCCAAGATGCCCTCGAGAATGCAGGAATTTTGGCGATATCTGTAGTAGGATCCTTCTAGAAACTTCCATACTCTGTCATGGAATCTGTAAGAGGAGGTGCACATACGAGAGAAAATTAGTTGGGTGAATTCTCTCTTTAGTATCTTGTTCGTGGATCAAGTTCTTTGATTGCTTTTATTCTGCATTGTTTTTTAATTGGTGCTTTGTGTGTGCTTTGATTTCTGAAAGTGATGTCTGTGTGCGCTTCAGCTGTGTTTTGTCGCATGAGATTCGTATTTTCTTGAGGGATAAGGCGTCTTACTCGTTGTCGAGTTTGTCACCATTCATCCATCGGGCGGGGTTTTCGTAACAACATTATATTGCACAATAATGCATTGGTATTCAGACTGATTATATTACTTCAAAATGGCGAAGCTGTCAACTACAGATATTGGCAAAATCGGTTCAGTTCGTGAGGTTGAAAGCTCTGTGAAAGTTATATTTTTTAATATCTTTGGGAAACAGAGAGGAAGGGGTTAAACAATGTTTGATGATATATCGAGGATCATGAATATTCTTATGAAATAAAAATGTTCGAAATCGGTTTAATGATCTTGTTAAAGAACATTTTTTCAGAAATTTTCCCCATAGTGTGTGTAATGATATAGCCTTTTTCGATTTTTTCGAAAAGGGAATCTGGAGGAAGGCGACTGACCTTTAAGGATGCATTAAAAGATTGAGCTTTCATATGGAAAAAAAGGGGGGAGAGGTCTGATTTGCGATTGGGGCTGAATGACACTTTAATCGATTTCTTTTCTTTTTTATATTAAATATATGGATTAGTTTAACAAAAAAAAAGCAAAAAAGTCTATAATATAGTTAATATTTTAGCTATATAATTCATATTTTTTGACAGTCTATTAAAGAATTGTTGAACTATGAAATACGATCAAACCGCGTATAACAAGTGACTCGCATAACAAGCAATGTTTTGCAGAATGAGTGGCGAGAGGACACCATCATGTCGCATGCTGGATTGTCCTTCATCAGTCTGTCGAACCTCTATCTGTCTTGGGAACTATATGGAAGACAATTTGACCGGATAGCATTGCCGAAGACTCTGAGGGTTTTGAGCAAGTGCTTATGGAGCTTTCATTGACGAGATTGTGTCCCCGGCTAAGATTAGGGACTAGAGAAGGGTTATGGAGCTGGCGGAAGAATATAGCCAGAACTACTGAAAAACTTACGGATCTGTATCTCAGCAAAAACATGCGGAGGAGAAAATAATGAAGCCAACAGAACAATAACCTTCCAGTGAAATGAAGTAGGTGCTCAAAACATGGAAAATTATTACATCGTATGTCGAGAAGCATTCCCCCAAATAAGGCAGTAGCTAGGAGCGCTTCAAATGAACGATAATGTTGTGTCTTATTCTTGCAGAATTTAGAAGCCTAGTCAAACAAAAGCGTCTTTAGACAACTTTCTTGCAAAAAAAAAAAAAAAAAAAAAAAAAACGAAGTTTATTAATAATAAATGACATTATTATAAATTCATTTGAATATTTTTTTCAGAATGGAACGTATTATCCTGTTTTAGAAAATATTGTTTCGCATTTCGAGTAAGATTCGGGAGCGAATGATACTTGTTAAGCGAGGTTCCACTGTATTTGAGAAGTTTTGAATTTCACAAAAATCAGTGTTCTGTTGGATTAAAACTGTTCTAGACTTAAAATGACTCATTCCTTTGGATAAAATACTATTTTTTTTTGAAGTTATACTAAATGCAGAAGTTATATCAAAAACAGTTGCATTCTATTCTTACCCCCCGCCCCCCACAAAAAGCATTGTTTGTGGTACATTTAGTTTAAGTTTTCGCTGCTATGGATACTGACTTGATCAATTATTTTACAATTTTAGGAGACAGAGTGGCCATTGAACCAGGAGTGCCTTGTTATAAATGCAGATACTGCTTGGAGGGAAGATACAATCTTTGTCCGGATGTAAAGTTTTGTGCAACACCTCCTGTCCATGGAACATTGTGTCGCTATTTTTGCCATGATGCTAATTTCTGTTTCAAGTAACTAGATTTTCTTAGATAAGGACTCATATTCTGGAATATTTGCTCTAATAGAAATTTCTTTCGATCATCTATATTTAAAATTCTTTTTAACTGCATGCAATAATCATTGAGTACATCTGCATAGAAGGCAACTGCATTACCTTTGATGGATGTAATACATTTATGAATGCCTCTTAAGGCTACAGGAAAAGATTTATTAAACAAAGCAATTTCTTTTTAAAATTGTAATTTTTTTTACAAAACATTGATGAATGGTGGTTGAAACTAAACTCCATGCAAATATATCAATTATTTTTAATCATTAGAATCATATTCAGAATTATTTAACTCAATGATACTCAATCAATACACAATCATAGTACTATGATTGTACTCAGTGCTATTTATTTCTCTTTGCTGTCAACTAAATGTCAGTCATTGTAGTTTCGCAAATTCAACAAATGACAGTAAAGGCAAGTATCAAATAAACCTTTTTTGGGAAAGATATATTTGAAAGGAAATTTAAGCCAACTAAAGGTTATAGATCAGTATAATTGATAATAACTATTTGATCTATTTAACTCAACAATCATTTTATCTGAGGCATAATTTGCTTTTATAGAGATTGTTTTGAGCATGGAGCCCATTTGCATCAGTCGTCATTGTTAGTTTTAATATTTTGTAAGGGATAAATTTTGTAATAGATAGAAAAATTATCATAGAACACCTAGTATGATAATTTTTACATTGTATGAAATAATAAGCCAGTTATGAGTCATATATTCTGGGCTTTTGTGTATTGGAGAAATTTAGTTAAAAATGAAATAATGTTAATCACTAAATAGACTAAAAAATTTAGTGGATTTAAGACAGACTGTAAATGAAAATCATTTGTGTTATGAGACAAATTATACCTTAAAAATGAATGTTTGGAAAAAAATTATATTCATGGTTCATAAATTTATATTAAATTATAGCAAGACAAGAATCCTTTTTTTCCTTCTAAATCTGAATATTTCACTCAAAATTTGATATATATTCATTGATAATATATCTTTTTTCTATTTTGCAGGCATGTACATGCAATAATTAAAAAAAACAAACAGTGGTTTTAATTAAATGAAATTTAATATATGATCTTGTGAGTTGGGGTTTTATTTCAAATTTTGCTTTCAATCGGTCGGAATAAGAGGTGTCCAAAATATAGGCTGGTTATAACTAAAGTGACCCTGCTCAGAATTTATTTTGGCTGACGTACTTCACTGAAACTTGGTTTTTGCTATATATGAGTTGTGAGTGTCATGTATGCCAGGTAGACCGAGAGACGATACGATTCGTTTTACATACACGCAAAGAACATTTATTAGCATTAAGATACACAGCCACGAACGAGCATAACAACAACTACACCGAACACGCGCGCGTCACACAGCTTGGAAGGTTCTCCCATCTGGCTGTTGCCAGATACATTACAGTTCCTCCCCGACAATATATAGAGTCACAGGTCGAGTCTCTTTGGAGGTCTCCTGATTCGGTTTGAGCGTCGGAGTGGCACATCAGTTTTCGGCTTTCCGGAAGCGTCTGGTACAGGCTTAGGTGGTATATCATCACTTGGAGTGGCAGGTACAGGTATATCTTTAGGTTCAGGGACAACTTCAGGTACAGGTGCAGGCGGTTCCGATTCAGCAACATCATCGGATACTGGCTCATCTGGAAAATTCAATTCTTTATCTTAAATTGGAATTTCAGTAGCAGCTTGGGATAATTCAATCGACTTCCCACATTTCCTTATTTGATCTACGTGTCTCTTCCAAATTTCATTTCCAACTTGTATGCTATAACTCAAAGTTCCATCTCGGTTTATAATTGTTCCAATTTTCCATTTGTTAGGTCGGAATAATTTCTTACGGCTACTTTCTCCCCTTCCTGAAACTCACGCAAGATAGATTCTTTGTCAAGTCTCGAACTCTGTTTCTGAACAACTTTGTCTCTCAAATTTGGTTTAAAAAGATCAAGCCTAGTGCGAATACATCTCTTCAAAAACAAGACACTCGGAGTTTCTCCCGTGAGAGAATGTGGAGTTATTCTATACTGTAATAAAAATCTTTGTAGTTTCACATTTAGATCTTCAGAATCACCTCTACTCGATTTCAACGAAGCTTTGAATAGCTGCACTATTCTTTCTGCCTGTCCGTTCGTAGCAGTATGGTACGGTGCTGAAGTTATATGTTTAATATTATTCAGTTTCAAAAAATGTCGACAATCGTAACTAGCAAAACTTGCGCCGTAATCACTAACCAAGGTTAAGGGAATTCCATAATGAGCAAAAAGAATACGAAGATGATGAATTATAAAACTAGCTGTAATATTTTTCATCGGAATGACTTCTATCCACTTCGAATATGCATCAGAGACTGCAAAAAACATTTTCCCCATAAAAGGACCAGCGTAGTCAACGTGTATCCTTTGCCAAGGTCCATTTGGCCATTCCCACGGATGTCGATTTATCCTTGCTGGTTCGTTCCTCGTTGCGATACAAGCTGAACAGTTCTGAACAAAATTGGCTATACTGGCATCAATACCTTGTCAATAGCAGTAGCTTCTAGCTATGGCCTTCATTTTGACAATTCCAGGATGTCCAACATGAAGTTCTTCCAAAACTTGATTCTGGTACTTTTCAGGAATGCATACTCTATGACCATACATTATGCAACCATTTTGCAATGAAAATTCAGATTCTCTACCTTTCCAAGGCACAGGTAATTCAGTTCCAGATTTTAAACTTTCATACAGTTCGAACAATTTCCTATCAGTTTTAGTAGCACTAGCTATGTCAGTTGCTGTAACAGGCATTAATTCAACTTGCGAAATATTTGTCACGTCTGCTTCAGTCAAGTACTCACAGTCCTTGCCAACTGCTAGTGGTAACCGTGAAAGTGCATCGGCATTGCCATGATTCTTAGTGTTTCGATACTTGATTGTATAACTGAATGCTTGGAGAAAAAGTGCATAATGAACCATTCGTGTTGCTGATAGACATGGTAAACTACGATTAGGTGCGAAAATTGATACTAGGGGTTTATGATCGGTTACGAGATCAAAATGTCGACCAAATAAATATTGATAAACTCTCTTTACTCCCCATACGATACTCAATGCTTCCTTGTCTATCTGCGAATAATTACGTTCCGTTTTAGTCAATGACCTTGATGCAAACATTGCTGGTTTTTCTGAACCATCTGGCATAATGTGACTTAAAACTGCTCCTATTCCAACTGGTGATGCATCAGTTTGTAATACAAGAGGTAACTTAGGATCATAATGGCATAAAATTCGGTCTGAAGCAATTTCTTGTTTCAATGCCTTGAAAGCTTTTTCACATTCTGCAGTCCACAAAAATTTAGTACCTTTCTGCAGTAAATTATTGAAAGGAGCGACACGAGTAGATAAGTTGGGAATAAATTTTCCGTAGTAATTGACTAAACCCAAAAAACTCTTCAAATCAGATACAGTTTTTAGAGCTGGTACCTTCGTAATTGCATCGATTTTTTCTTGTGTTTTGTGGAGGCCGAATTTATCAATTGTATGACCACAATAATTCACAGATTTCTTAAAAAATTCACTTTTCCGCTCTTTACTCTGAGACCATATTCTTCTAGTCTCTGTAGTACTAATTCTAACCTTTCAGAATGCTTTTGATCATTTCTCCCCGTTACGGTAATATCGTCTAAAAATACGTGTATCCCCGCGATGCCTGATAAAACTTGTTCAATGGCTCTCTGCCACACTGCCGGAGCTAAGGCTATACCATAATTCATTCTCTTGTAACGGAACAAACCATTGTGAGTATTGATCGTCAATAGATGTCGGTCCTGCTCATCCACTAACATTTGAAGGTATGCCTCAGATAAGTCGATTTTAGTAAAGAACTCCCTTCCTGACAGTTCAGCAAAAATGTCCTCGATACGGGGTAAAGGATACTGCTCAATTTTTAGTCCTGGGTTGATAGTCACCTTATAATCACCACAGATTCGTAGGTTCCCATTCTGTTTGATAACAGGAACAATTGGTGTAGCCCAATCACTATATGTCACCGGCTCAATGATGTCTTCTGAAACTAACCTATTTAGTTCAGTTTCTATTCTTTCTTTTAAAGCAAATAGTACTGGTCGAGGTTTAAAAAATACCGGTTTGTAATTAGGTTTCATTTGAAGACGGCAACAAAACTTTTCCAGCTTCCCGATACCCGGAGAAAAAATTTTCTCATACTTTTGAAGCAAGATATTTAATCTATTGGTTCGAGAATTACAATTTTCAACCCGAACTGCTTTAATTGAGCTCCACTCTAATTGGAAATTACTCAACCATTCACGACCAAAAACTGCGTTTACTTTTGCATGTACCAAATAAATAGTTTCTGTATTAATTTGATCTTTGTATTGAATTTGCACCACTGCTTGGCCAGCTGATGTTATCATAGAATTATCGAATTTCCTGAGCAATAATTTAGTAGGCTTAATGGCTACATCCGGACAAAGTTTCTTAAATTCATTCACATTCATACAACTAATAGCAGCTCCAGTATCTAATTCAAATAAACATTTATTCCCTTCAACAAAAATTTCTAATAAAATCTTATCCCTTGCATGTCATGGTGATTTAACGCTATTAACTGGTACAGTTTCAGAACAAGATTCTGTTTGTTTAACTGTTTCGTTACGTTTTGAGCGGCAGATTTTTGCCAAATGCCCATTCTTTAAGCAATTCCTACACTGAGTGTTCTTGTGCTTACATTCGTGAGCTAAATGTTGAGTACTATCACATCTGTAACATTTCCGAGATTTATCAAACTTCTTTGTAGGTTCAGATTTCTTAAATTTAGAAAAATCTTTTTTGATAGTTTTATCTTGCGAACTATGTAATTTTTTTTATCGATACCATTTGATTCTGAATTTCACACACATCTCTCTGAGCAGATTCTATTGCGAATGCAATGCTCTTAGCTTTTTCGTATGTTAACTTATCCTCTGCTAACAGCTTTTTCTGTATACTTTCGTTTTTGAGACCCATCACCAATTTATCACGAAGCATCGTACTTAAATTGTTCCCAAAGTTACAGTGTATCGACAGTTTTTGTAATTCGGCACAATAATTTGCAATGGACTCGCCTTCAAATTGCTTCCTCTTGTAGAAACAAAACCGTTCTGTCGTCTCTAGTGGTTTAGGATTCAAATGTTCCGAAAGTAATTTTACGATATCTTGATAAGTCAATTCAGAAGGAATGTTCGGAGTGGCCAGATTCTTTAACAATTTATACGTTGTTGCTCCCATACGGCTTAAAATAGCAGGGACTTTCATTTTATCTTCGATCCCATTAACAACGAAGTAAGATTCTAAACGTTCCACATAACTGGACCAGTCTTCCACAGACGCCTCATAAGATTCAAAATTAATGTTCGAAGATCCCATTCTCATCGCCAACTCTTTTGTCATGTATGCCAGGTAGACCGAGAGACGATACGATTCGTTTTACATACACGCAAAGAACATTTATTAGCATTAAGATACACAGGCACGAACGAGCATAACAACAACTATACCGAACACGCGCGCGTCAGACAGCTTGGAAGGTTCTCCCATCTGGCTGTTGCCAGATACATAACAGTGAGAAAACAACAACACCCGCAAGTAAATAAAAATGAAACAGTAGTTTAAATGTTGATCACTAGATGGTGCTTTTTATGTAGAATGGTCATAATGCAAATTAGGGACTTTTATAAATACCAATAGTCGGTGAGGTAAAATCATTAATTATCATGCCTTTAGAGGAGAAAGATCAAGTTTTATGGATCAAGTTATTTTATCAGAACTGTACTAATAGTTTAGCTGCATTGGGAGAATGTTGACGCTTGAAAGGCTTGCTAAAAAGAGCGGTGGCAGACTTGTAGCTCGTAGACTATGCATCTATAGAGTCGGCAAGTCTTTGCTGAAGTGTTGTATTTATATTTCTTCAGATATAATTAGGTAGTTCCTGTCTGTTTCATTAAATCCACTAAGTTATTAAAATATTCATAAAATCGAAATTGTGAAAACATATTTTGTAGTCTTGAATCAATCCTGTTGAAAGCGAGGCAGACGGCACCATGTCTGCTCGAGCCGGCGTCTGCTATCCCCCCCCCCTAAGAAACCGATATCTATCGATGGTTAATGATTAATAAACGGTGGTGTAAGGGCTTTGGTTATAGTTCAGATCCATGTCAATTTTGTGAATAGATTCCTTTTGTTGAACATTGTAAGACATTTTTAATTTCATTGGGTAATGGATAATTCAAAAAAAAAAAAAAAACAATTTGATCATTTTTTTAATGTTAAGTGAGGTTTTGTAAGTGGAATGAAAGGTGATGAATCATCAACCTTTACAATTTTTATCATCAGTCTGAGAACAAGCCACAGCAGCTCTTGAATTTGAAACAGATAAACTAATGGAACGAAGCAAATAGAATATTTGAAATTTACAATGACAGTAAATCTGTAGTTTCTTCAAAGCCTATTGATAGCGTGAGTTAGTTAAATGCTGTTAAAGCTTTTGAAGAATCTAATATTAAGTTAATTGAAGTTAAGTAAGAGATCCTCGAACATGGAATCTGCTGAATTTCGAACTTGTAGATTATAGACAAGAAATGTTAGTAAAAAATATAAAAAAAACCTCCAATTTTTCACGGTCCAAATGTGCTTGTTCTGACTGCTCTAGTTTTTCTAATTACTAAATATGCTTTTTTAAATGAAAAAACAAACAAACGGTGAATTGAAAAAGAGAGAATGGATAATATATTCGAACTCAAAATGATTACCCTGCTGCTTATCATACAAATTACAGTTCCCAATTTAGAATTCTTATCTAAAAGAGAACACAAGAATTGTAGAACACAAAAAAAGTGCATGCACATTGTAAAAATTTTTATTTTGAGAGGTAATTCTTTAGAAAACACAAGGATTCAGCTATATATCAAATGGACGCAAAAGAAGTTGCACGCTGATACAATGTTTTGATTTTCTTGCTGTTCAGAGTATGTGCCGTTCTTAGTATTTCGAGGCAATGGAAAACACGATTTTTTTTGGATACCCTAACAAGGAACATTTTTTAGGAATTTTAAATTTAATTGCAGAATAGGATTATTATTATTTTTTTTTGAAAAAATTTATAGAAAAACGTATCTATCCAGGTCAAAGTCAAACCAGTTATTTATCAAAACAGTATGCAGTGCATTTATTGAGCTTATATATAAAAGAATGGTAAATAAAGTAAGAGAAAACCAAAATAATTTTTTCCGTATATGTTGACTTTACCTCAACCTCAGTCGCATTCAGATAAGTCATATCACTGACTCTCCGCGCCGCCCGAAAGCACACGGACCGGACCACCGCAGCAGCAACATTGGCGGGAACTGTGGTTGAGTTCTAAGGGCCACGGTACAATCCTTCTCTAATGAAGTACGTCTTGTCATCGATGGAAGTAGCCATACCTCCACATTTTCGTGTACCCTCGAGGGTGACGAGAACCAACCATCATGCCGGAAGCTTCTCATCCTCATTTCGAGGTGCCCCCGGGGGGGGGATTACTCATTCAGATAAATTTGCCATTATTGTTCGATACCTTTTCCTGCCAAAATATCTATTAAATTCATGAAATAACAGCAACTGAAATGGGGTTCTAGAAACACCTTTTCCGTGAAACGTTTCAATTGAAGACCTCAGAGGCTGTATATTGACATATTATACCAGATATATTATCATCATTATCATAACATATTTCAATCTTTGTTTAAAAATAAGAACACTTTGGCAGAATATATTTCTTCTTCTGCTTGTATGTTGAATTTGGTCAGTGCACATGTTGCCAATTATTGTCTTTAAAAACTTAACTATTTTTATTTGTTCAAGAATGTTTTTGCGGAATGCATCCATTTCCAGATAGTAAACAATGAAAGAAAGTGAAATGAAAAGCAAACTTCATCTAAAAGTAGATGTTCTGCAAAATGGCTTGCTTACTCGTAAAGAGGAACTGTCATGGCGCACTAAGGCGGATAGTAGATAATGCAATAGAAAAGCTAGAAGTAAGGTTAAAAGCAAAAAGGCTTTGCCAACAGTTTCAGAAGCTAGAAAATGCAAATTTAGTATCTTTATTATTTGACATTTCACAAAATTGTACTAACAAAGCAAGTTTGACCATTCAAAGTGCCGCTGTAGATTTGAGCATTGTACAAGAACTTTACAAGTTACGTACGATTACTGAGGAATTCATTTGATGCTTATAAATTAAAAGGAAAAATCCTTTATAAACTTTATTATTATGAATTCGATAAAAATTCTAAATGAAAAGAACAAAGGAAACGTTTTTACAGCCAATGAGAAAATGGCAGTTGTTCTGTTTCCCTAGACCCAATGGCAAAGACAGCACGAGGATAAACTCCTGCCTACTATTGGCAAATTGATTTCAGAGCTAAAAAGTCGATCATTTCCTCATTCCAAAGTTGAGGGTAATTTTGGATTTTTTACGAGTTATTTAATATGGAAGATGGCCAAATTCGAGAAAAGAGTGACTTGCTTGTAAGAGCATATCAAATTGATTATTATCTGATGAACTTAAGGAAGAATCCATTTTCAAGCAGTATTCATATGCACTTGAATTAGATGAAAAGAGTCTCTATGTTTTTGGGAATTAGTTAAAACTAATTCTTGAGAAACAATTACCCTATCTTTTGTCCGACTTGGAAGCTATTTTAAAAATATTGCTTTGCATGGTGACTTCTAATACCTTGGATAAAGAAAAAGTTATTTTAATGTATTTAACCCAAGAAAGTCTTTAACAGAATTTCAAATATTGTATGCTTTATTTTTTTAACTCTGAACTTGTTCAAAGTTTCGAATTCGATGTTGTGAATAAAGATTTTATTCCTTTAAAGGCACATCGAAGTTAAACTATTAATTCCTTATTTGAAATAACCATTTAAATAATTGTGTTATAATCCACACGAAAGATTCTGTAAAATAATAATTTTTAATAATACATTTGCCTGAAGTGTATTATTATTATAATACAGTCCATTGTGATAATAGAAGTCTTTTATTTATATCCAAAAAAATCGTTATTTAATATTTATGGTTTATTTTACATAAAATTTATTTCTTTAACTATTTTTTTCAATGGTATTCTAAAAATTAATAAACAAAACATATCTTTACAAAGTTACGCAGATAAAATAAAGCCTTAATAAATCGCTAACTTGTTGGCTAAATTAACAATATTTTGAAACTTGAAATTAAATTGCGAAGTTAGGGGGGGGGGGACTCATGATGCAAAATGCCTTAGTCCGTCACCGAAAAAGGGTCGAAAAATGGATTGAAAAAGTTGATTTCTGAATTTAAAGAGACTGGGAGTTGGGAACGTTCGTCACCTTGCCCAAAGTTAATATTTGCATGCGAAGGGGGAGGTGGATAACACTTATTTGACATTATGCAAGATAATTATGAGGTTGGTTTATATCTTTGAAAGCTTTTATTTCGACTGTATTAAATCTAAATTGAGTTCATGTTTTTGAAATGAATATTTTAATCCATATTTGGAATTATGAAAAAAAGGGACTTTGCTATTTTGTCAGTGAATAAAAATTTTTGTATTAAAATGCAATTAACAGTTTAATAATTAAAAAAAAAGTTTGCCCCTTTTTTTTATTACTGTTTGACTCCAACATGAATTTTAGATATATTTGCAACACTTTATTTTCAACCTTTTATATTTTTATTGTTTGAAATTTCCTAATTTTAAATATGTTAGATAATAACCAAATTTTAATATTATTTTTACTATTACAGTCTAAATATCAAATACATTCATTGTTAATTATTTTACTTTTCTGTATGATCTATTGAATCTTATTTTCTAATAATATCTATTGCAATTTTTTACAAAATCATGAAACATTACAAATTTTTATGAATTATTATTGTAAATTTAATTATCAAGAATGCATATATTCATAATCAAAGAAAGATTTGAAGCGATTTTACTTGAAAGCATTTCATTGGATTTTTTTGTTACTATTCAAGGCATATTTAATTCTTAAAATTTTATATTTTATTGCAGATTGCCTGATCATGTCAGTTTGGAAGAAGGAGCATTGCTGGAGCCTCTGTCAGTTGCCATTCATGCTTGTAGAAGAGCATCAGTTACAGCTGGAAAAACTGTTCTAATATGTGGAGCTGGTATGTGCACTTTTTAAATTGTGACATCCTTTTATTTGTTTTATATTCAATACATTCAATATTTAAGAAAGACTGAAGATTTTGTTTATTTTTAGAAAATGTATCTGTGAAGTTGAAAATGTATATATTGAAATCAGATTTCCTTTTGCCATTTGAAACATTTTTATTCATTCTAGACTTAATTTTTTTAGCTACTTTATGAGAATTAAAAAAATGATATGATGTAAGTGCATAAATCTTTCAAAATTTTGTTCTGTTTTATTGCTTATTTTTTTAAACTTTATGTCGTTATTTTAAATCTTGAAAATCTAATGCCTTTCCTAATATAATTGAATCGTTATTGTATTCATGTTTAATTGGATTGCTTTTTTTAAAATTCTAATCAAAAAATTTGGGTTTTTATTAATTTGTTTTATATACATTTTCAATGACTCTATTTCATTAATTATCCATATAACACCAATTTTTGTGTGTCGAAAATAGATATACAATAATTTCTTTAAGCAGCTTGTTCTTACTGTGACTCGAGTAAGGGTTGTCAAAAGGCTTAGTGGTATGAAAATTATTTAATTCTTCAGATAAAAATTGACTTTTAATACTTTTATTGATTAATACTTAAAATGTTCATTAATATTTTTTATAATTCCTGAAATTAAAAGATGAAAGTTCTAATCAAATGTGGTAAAAAAATTCTTAACATTGACATTTAAAAATTGATGAATTTGGTTCCAAGTATACTTTTTATTGCTGTAGGAAAGCTTGACCATTAAAAAGTATCTAAAGTTTGAATCTGATAGACAATTATCAAAAAATAAATATTATTAAATATTTTAGAAGAGATATAATATTTCTTCTGGATGAAAGAGATGCAAAATCTTTCTTCAATTGTCATAATTTTCATTTGCATTTCATTTGAAATTTTGATAAATTGATTCATTTGGCAGATAATCAATTTCCAATGGTTATTTTTTTTTGTTATAGTCAATAATTTACTTTAACAATTAAATTTTGTTTATCTAACAATTAATTTTTGTTTTGTTGTAATTGATATCCCTTATAATATTTATAATGCTTTATGCTCTTATAATGCTTTGCTGGTCACATTTACTAGTCAAATTCATTAAAAAACACCTCAATTGTTTTTATTAGAAACCAAAATTAGTAGTTGTAATCTTAGTAAAGATCTGTCTATATTATTTGAATAAAAAGAAATGTATTATATACATTTTAAAAAATAACCTTCTTGTATCCCAATGCCCCCATAGTATCATCAACAGAGTATTAATTGTTAAAATAAAATACATTTTCTGTAGTGTATTGAAAATTAAATTGTTTTAAGTGATTGCTAAGGTTGAAATTATCTTTATATATTTTAAAAAGTAATTCCTTTAAATAAGAAGTTAGTAAATTTATTCAACTTCTTTGTAATTTATTTTTGTTAAAAACACTTGAAACAAACTTTCCTTTATATTTCATGCAGATCAAAAGATTCATTTTAAAATATAGAAGTCATACGATTTTTAAATTTTACTCATTTTTTGTTTTTAAAGAAAAAGAATATAATGTTTAAATCAGAAAATGAATCTTTTTTATGCATAAAGAAAAATAGTTCCATGTTTCATACAAATTTTGATTTATATATTTATGAAAGTATTCTCAGTTTTAATATTTAAGCGCAACATTTAAAAAAATGTTTTATTTATTTATGAAAGGTCCCATTGGATTGGTGAATCTACTAACTTGCAAAGCATTAGGTGTGACTAAGATCTGTATAACAGGTAAATGATTTGTAAAACAGGTAAAAGATTTCTGTTTCTTATAGATAATTTAGTTACTTTAAATGAAATTGTTAAAACTTTATCTCTCTCCCTTCTTCATTTCTGAAAGAAGAAAGCAAATTGCTACAGATCTAGAAAAATCCCAAATTTAGAGAGAGAAAAAATTAAATTTATAAATAGTGTATACTTAAAAATACTTAAAGTGGAATCTTCAACAATTTCATTGTTAATAACTATTTTATTTGGTTATAGTATTATGAATATATCAAATAAAAGTATAGAAATAATATAAGAAAATAAAAATTAATTCTTGCTAGTAATTTTTATTTTCTTATATTATTTCTAAAAAGTATTTCTTATATATTTAAAAAAAATGTTAACAAAAACAAACCCTAAATTTTTATTCCTTAATTTTCAACACTGGTGAGGGGGTGGAGCTATATTTGAAGAAACAATGCAAAGTACTGTTGGAAACAACCATTGTAAATTCTTTTTTTTTCAAAAAAAAAAAAAGAAGGCAATTTTAACATTTTTGAATGAATAAATTTTTAAATTTTAGCGTAGTACAAAAATGACTTTTGCACTGTGATGTTTCTAGAAAGTGTTGACAGTAAGTATCTTAAAATTTGCTTAGTTTTTAACTAAAACTGTGATTTTCTCATCTTTCGAAGTATGTTTATGCAAATGTTTTTGTAGCTACAATATGAGGCACCAACAGGCACACATTCATTTTATTTTGTTATTAATAGAGTCTCCAAGATTTAAATTGCCAAGTGTGCTTTATTTTTCCGGAAAAAAAAAGATTTAAAAATAATTAATGTTTGTGACAGATTAATGTTAAATAGGATTTAATATTGTTTTCTGTACATGCATCCATGTTTTGGATACTGTAATTGATTGATGAAATATTTATTATAAAAACAGAACTTAAAATAATAAAATTCATCTTTATATAAAGACATCACACTTTTATGTGGAGATGCTAATTTCAGCATTTTAGAATTATATTTTATCATTCTTGAAATCGATTAATGCAATAATTCTACAACGGTTTTAATATCGCAAGCACTGAAAAAAAATATTTATTTAATTATTAACTCTTAATCCTATTTATTTTGTATCTCAGCATTTATCTTTGGTATAATTCATTACTTTATGAAGTTCACCATTTTTTGTTCCAAAGCTTGTGTCATGCCTTTTATCTATTAAAAGCTATTGCGAATATGCTACTTTAGCATTGCATTTTTGTAGCTTTCGACTTAGATATATCCAGAGTTCAGAAGATGTATTGCCAATGAAATCTTAGAGGAAAAAACAAAATTCACATTTTTAATTGATATGCCATTGAACATTTTTGTACTTTTAAAGACAGAACATTTCATGAACCTTTTTTTTTTTTTTTACTTCTCTGAGATATTTCTTTACGTTATTTCAATGTTTCTAATGAATTTATTTAACAAAAGAAAGTTTAAAATTTGTATATTCTTTAAAAATAATATTATTTTGATTTGTAATATGTTTTAATATCTGATATAGATATTTCACAATACCGTCTGGATGTTGCTAAAAAACTCGGAGCTAATTATCAACTTTGTGTAAAAGGTTTGGATACTGAAACAGCTATTTCACAAATAGGCACTTTGCTAGGTGATTTGCCTGACATTACTCTTGAATGCAGTGGTGCTGAATCTAGTACTAGACTTGGTATGCTAGTAAGTATTCTTATTTTCTTTTATTCAGTTTTTTAAAAAATTTTAATTGTTTTTTCTGTATTATGATACTTTTTTTGCATTATTTTGTAAAATGTATACAAAGTATACAAACAATGAAATACAAACAGAATTTTCAACTTAGTTAAAAAATATGATGGTTGTAACCTGTATGTTACCAGCAATTTATTTGAACATAACAAAATAGTATCCACATGGGATATTGAACCTTTTTTAAAAATCTGTTTTGTATTATTTATTCTAAGATTTGTCTGCAACAAGGTAGGTGTCCTTAAAACTTCTGGAGAATGGGAGATTTATTAATTTTTTTTTTTTTTTTTTTTTTTTTTTGCAAGACCAGATGTCTAGAATATGCAGTTATTGGTAAATGGACAATCAAGATGTAGAGGACTTGGTCTAAGAATTTTGAAAAGGATGCATTTCTTATATTTAAATATAAATTTATACCAAGATCCAATCCTACTTGTCATTAACAAAAATTATCCAAACATTTTTAAAACTCTACTAGAGAGAATGTCTACTTTTGACATTTTTATTAAAGGATATAAAAAGTTCACTAGTAGTTAGGAAAGGTTTAGTGTTAAAAAAAAAATTGTTCTTTGAAAACTTAAGAACTGTAAATAGCATTTCTTTGATTTTTCAAACTTAATACAGGATTCATTGGAAAAAAATTCTGGTAAAGCAGCTAAGAGATTTTAAATGGGAATATTATGACCTTGTATGCACTTTCATTTGTTGAAATTTTGATAAATTTCCTCTCAGCTATGTACTTGTGAATATTATTGTTTAGGTTCAAAAAGAATGACCAAATAAGCCCATCGCATTGATGAATATGTAGAAAGCCGTTCTTTTTGTTCTTGTGATTTATAAGTGACAACAAGAAAAGAATGTGATTATATTTTAATAAAATTAAATTACTTTTTGAATGATGTGACTTATAATTCAGCAATATATGGGTAATTTGAAGTATTGAAGAATCAAATTTGTTTTTTATTTATCAAAATATTAGGAAGTCGAAAGTTTTTGATTAGAAATTAGGAGAGGGTAATTTAAGATTCTGATGATAATATCCAATGGCTGGATCATCGTTGAAAGGAGGATTCATCATTATTCTTCAAATAAAATTGATATTGAAAACCTTGAAGAAAAAACGTATAATGCAAAATGTTTGGTTTTGTATGAATTGAAAAAAATGAGGTGGAGTAGAAAGCAAAACTAAAGCAAAGCAATTCCCTTCTTAGATTGTATTAAAAAAATACAATATAAACAAGTTGGAAACACAGACGTGCAAAAATTGTGATCTGAGATGAAAAGCTTAAAGAGGGAAAAAAATGCATTGCAGGTAAACTAAATTATTTTAAATGAAAAAGGATGATAGCTGAAGAGACAGTTTCTACATTGCAAAAGTCTGAAAAAAAAATGGTTGAAAAGATAGACAAATAGAAATTTTCAATGCGATTGTATTAATAAGTAAACAATCAAGTAGTTTTTGGAACTGAGACATGAACAAAGCAATTTAAATTATTTTAATAGCACTCGATGTCCAGTTCATTTATATAAATAAAAGTCTGTTGATTTTTGTCTGTCTCTTGAAATCAGTACTCTTCACTTAAGCTTCTAGAAGCAATAAGCAAGAAAGTAATTTTCGAACATTGATGAAGAAAATATTTAAAATTATCATTTGCATTTTTGTGCATAAAATGTATAATTTTATGACTATTGAATATTTGAAAAAAGGTAAGAGAAGATGTTTAAAAAGTTCTTGATTTTTTTTAATGAAAATGAAAGAACATTGATTAATAAAACATTTTTTCTATGAGTTTCATATTTTGTGCCATTTAATTTTTTCTCTGTATTTTTTTTATCATTCAAATATTAATTATTTTATACGATTGCATTTGCATTTCCTTATGCATTTTTTCTCATAATTCATTTTTTATTTGTTCGTTATAACTATTTATTTTTAGTTCTAATAACAACAAGTTCTTAGCATTGTCTTCTATTAATTTTTTTCTGTGGAATTAATCTTTCCATGCTTTTTACACCTTGTATATAAAGTTAATTCATTAAATTTAGCTACTAATGACTTTAAAAAGAGAAGGTATTTAATGCCATTCTCTAGTGTCTGAAAAGTATTTTAATAAATTTCTTTTTATTATCAATGTTTTTATTGGTTTATTTAATCTTCCTGTGCAGAGGCAAAAGAAGCCATCAAAGAGCTAAAAGAGGGGGGGGGAAGTCAATGCTTTAATAAGCCCTGTTTGACGTAATTCGCTTTTCTCATGAATGTATTCAGCAGAAATGACTTTTTTTTTTCTTTCAAAGGTGACAAGATCTGGTGGTGTACTCATGCTTGTTGGTGTTGGAGTAAGAGATATGTCATTTCCCATAATAGAGATCAGTACCCGAGAAGTTGATATCAAGGGAATTTTGCGTTATGCAAATTGTTACCCAGCTGCATTAAGTTTGGTTGCTGGTGGTGCAGTGGATTTGAAGCCATTAATTACTCATCATTTTACTTTGGAACAAGTTCAAGAAGCTTTTGATGCATCCGCTTCTGGTGCTGGGGGAGCAATCAAGGTTCTCATTAATTGTGCTAAATCATAAAGCTTTACATTGGCATGCCAATAGACATAATCTTTTCACCATTTAATTTTAAATATTTAATATTATTCCTTATACATTGAGAAATGTTTTCATTAAAAGGAAAGCAATTAAAAAAAATTAAACTATGTTGAACTTGTAAATTGAAAGTGCTATTAATTTGTTGTTAAATCACGATATTTATATGTATATTTTTACATGTTGATATATAAATGTCATTTTATAATTATTCTTGTGTAATGTATTTGTTTTTGCGAGCATGTGATGGTCACAATTACTATTATTAAAGACAATGAAACTAATATATTTATATATTTATAAATATGTGATGATTCTTTTATGCACAAATTTTCCATTTAAGTTTCTTAAATACATTTGCTTGCATAATCATTCAAATTTGTAATATGGAACTAAAATTAATATCTCCCATTCCTTTTAAATTTGGAAGTCTAATCAATCTTAAATTTATATGTGTTAGATTTAATTTAAAAAACTCATAGAATTGAATTTCGGTTGTATATTGTCTATAGTTTTAAATGTTATTCTTATTGAATGCATTAATTTTAAAGTTTTATAAATTATAATTACTATTGATTGAAATTATGACATTTAGATTCATAATGTTATCTTTCTTAATTTGGGGATTTTCATCTGATGATATTCAAAAGCAATGATTCTCACACAATTTTATTGACACATTGTAATTGAAAATATGAATCAAAATTTTATTCATCATTTGAAAGACACTGGAGCACTGAAGTCACCATCGAACAACAGTAAATAACAACAACAACAACCAAATGTGGTTACAGTAGGTTTCTAAAGTATTTGGACAAAAGGGTTTGGATTAGGATGTTCAAAGAGCAAGTGAATTTGTTCTCTTTATTTATAAAGACATATTCAATTTTGCATTTATATGAAATCACAGTGTCACATTAAATACAATATTCATCTGGAAAATGAGGTGACAGTGGGTGGAAACATTTTCAAAAGTGGTTGCAGAAACTAATTCTAATAGTTTTTAATTTAATGTTTTAGTTATTTATCCAACTTGAATAAATATTAAAAATTATTAAAATTATTGGATTGTAATATTAATAAAATTAATAAATATTATTGGATTGTAATATTTACTTGTTTCCCTGTTAATAGATCATTATCATAAAACATTCTGGAAATTAGATTAACACCTTTGAAATCAAGACATGAAGATTTATAAAATGACAATCTGTGATGTATAAAAATAGATTTCATTCTAATATTTTATTATTTTATCATCATAATTTTATATTGGATACTTTAATTTTTTTTCTTAAAAGCTTTCTGCAATCACTTTTAATATAGCACAAAGGATTTGGGTACAGAAGCAATATTTTATAGAAAGCATGTGTAGCTGTTCATCACATCAATGTGATTGTCCATGTAGGTCACACTTAATTAAAAATTCTTATATTAAAGCATTTTTAAATCTTAAAATTTGGATGGAGTAATAATTTTATCTATTTTACTTTTTTAATTCTAATTTTAGCTTTATTTTGCATATTTGAAAGTAGCATATGTGATTCTTCTGTTTAATAGATTTTAAAATATTTTTATAGATTTGTACTTAAGTAGTTACACAAAATAAACAAAGAATTTTTTTTTTAACATTACCAATTTTTATGTTGTATTTTGGTCGAAGAATATATTTTAAGTTATGGCTTTAAGAATTAATAAATTTTTAATAAGATAAAAATGAATACTTTATAAACATGAATATTTTTTTCTGTGTTATACTTATCAAACATGTAGTATAAGTTTTACATTAAGTAAAAAAATTTATACTTCATATTGATTTTTATTTTATCTAGAACTAATTATTTTTAAGGGGGAAAAAGCCCTTAAGGTGTTTTCTAATAAATTAAAAATTTATTTCTTTTGGATTTAAATGTTTTTGGTTATTTTTTGTATGGTATTTTTTAAAAAACAAACAAACTAGAAGTTATTTTATTTTGGAAATTTTAAATTTTTTTTATTTGGTATAAATTGTGCAGTTCTCAATAACATTTTATACATTTTTTGTTTTACTTATTCTTTAACATAAAGTTGTGCATTAAATTATAAAAAAAACTTCACAAAATTACATAAGTGAAATAAAATGAAACATACAAAGCACAGCCATAATTTACTACTAACATCTTTCATTCAGTGCAGTATCTTTCATATTTTTAATTAATTCATTTTCATTGCAAGGTGATATTAAATATTAGTATTTTGATATTAATATGTAATTATTATTTGTCTAATTAATATATATGTCTTAGAGATAGTAACTTAAAAATAAAAAGTAACATATATTAAAAAAAAATGAATTTTATGTTTAATTTTTAAATTAAAATAAATAGATTTTTTTAACAGTGATATATCTTGATAAATCACTACATTTTTGAAGATGCCATCTGAGATAAATCACAATAGTGATTTATCCAGATTCACTGTTCATTTCTTGAATTTAAACAGAAGTAATGGACAGTAAATTTAACTTAGAAGCTTGGAAATGCAATGAATTGTTTTAAAAGAAGGTGTGATTACCTTCATAATTTATGAACAAAACATAGTCTGGTGGGTAAGAAACATATTGTTTAAAAAATCACATTTTCTTAAAATTCATGACTCATTTAAAAACATTTTGTATTAGTGTAATTTATTTATAATCTTAAGAAGTATTTCAACATTAAAAAATATTGATTTAATGTAATTTTTTACTGAAATCAGAAATTTAAAGAAATATCATTTTATTAATTCATTTCTAATAATTGAATGAATATATTTTAAAATATCTTTTAAGCCAATTTATAAGAATTATAAATTTTAAATTATATTTGAAAGTTTTAGATTAGAGATGGTCTGTTTTTTATATCTTATTATAAAGTTTTAATATCTGCTAAAAACTTTTATTATTAATCAATAATGATTTTTTATAAGGTAATGCTTATAACGTGTGATAATTCGATATGTTCAAGTTCGAATCTCCAAGTCTTTATTAGAGAATAGATAAATTTCTTTTGTTCAAAAATCTATTTTATTTTTAGATTTTTATGTATCAAAAATGATTTTAATTTGCTAATTTAACTTCCAACTTAAACATGAAAATATAGCTCTTGATTTAGCTATATAATTTAATAAAGCATTTTTTTGTATTGTTTTAAGCTCTCATTCATTATCTTCTAATGCATTAAGGTGACCTATTTCAAATGATCTGCAGCAATTCAAATATTCACATCTGATCTACTTGTGCTCATAAATAATGGTAAAAGTATGATACATTAAACTCATTTGTTCATTGTACATTTTTTTAAAAAAAATCCGGGTTGTATATTGGGAAAATTAATTAAAAAAATGTATGATAGAATGTTTGTGACTTGATAAAGAAAAGTCCTAATACTAAATAAAAATAAATTTCTGATTTAGTGTATATATTTTCATAAGGACTATCATTTTTCTAAATTAATTTAAATTCTTTTGGATGCTACTAGTAGGAGAAGCTATAATATGTAGGATGTCCACAAAATCTGTTTACAATTTCAGAATTTCATAAAGAAAACGGTAAATACAATGGTATACAAAGAGCAAATATTGAAAGTTTAATTATTTCCCCTCATTAAACACACCTTTATATGAACACCATTAATTGCATAAAATGCATCAAGACAGTGTTTGGCT
This sequence comes from Argiope aurantia, assembly GCA_026543865.1. NCBI lineage: Eukaryota > Metazoa > Arthropoda > Arachnida > Araneae > Araneidae > Argiope > Argiope aurantia. The sequence goes on from JAPMOR010028638.1 coordinate 704,694, forward strand.
TTTTGTACATAGCAACAATACTTCATATCTCTAATGTCCTGTATATGACATTTTTATAATATTTTGCATATAAAGGCTGTTAGAAAGATGCACATCATGCCATTCATTTGGAGGAGCCGTTTTTCTTCCTTAGGATCATATTGCATTATAAAAATAAATGCACTACAATCCTAGATTTTGATGATGACTCAATGCTTCGGACATATTTGATTAAGCAATCTCAACTAACAGTCTATTTTTGAGAAATTGTAGAGTTTGTGTACACCCTGTTGTATTTTTCAATATTCTAAATGACTTAATGATGTATTTTTTTATAAAATAAAATATATTATGGGCACTGACATACTGCAATGTGATCAATTCTAATGATTGAATAAACTTGTATGGTAAGTTCATAAGGAAAATATCAAAATTATTTTGAACAAAGTATTATGATTAATATCAATTTTGGAAGCCTATTGTTATTTTCCAAAGTTATTAAAATTTATTTATAAATACTAAGTAGGTGCTCTGCTGTAATTTCCTAGTATTTGGCTTAGAACAGAAATATGATCTACTTAATTTTGTTTTTAAATTATTACTTTTACAATAAGTACCATAGTAACTGGTATCGTGTATAAATCTTGTTCCAAATTTAAAAAAAAAAAAAAAAATAGCTGGCCTATTAAATTCCTACAAGTCTTAGTCTTTTAATATAATCTTTTTTTATACATATATTTTTTATTCTATCTATGAAAGGCACAGCTGTGATATATAATTTCAGAAATTTTAAAATTCACATAAAATATGTTGCAGTTAAGCCACATTTTACACAAATAAGCATATTTATAATATCAAAATTAAAGAAATTTGACCCATCCATAGTAGATGTACAAGCTTGTTTATATTGTATTCAATAATTACAGAATCTTAAAATTAAGTATTTGTCAAGGCAAGAGAGAGGATTTCTTGTTTAATTTAAGTCGATTAAGAATTTAATTTGTTTGAGCTATTAAATTGAAAGGTTAAATTATTCATAGTCATTATTAAAGATGAAAATGTTTATGATACTGTTACTATTAGTTCTTCCTCTCTCAAACCTTCCATACAGATTCAACACAAAAATGGATTAAAAATGAATTTGATATACACATTTGATAACAGTTTGGCACTGAAATGGCATCATCATACTTTCATTGTTTAAAAATCAAACTATGTGAAACACAAAACTATCCTTAATAAAGATATAAAATATTTATGTACAGAGAAAGAAATTTATATCTATTGCCATATATGTGTGCATTTGTATACATATATAGATATATACTCCATTTTCATAAAATATAAGTTTTTCATTATTATTATAACTATTTTTAAATAATATTTATAGCAACTTTTACTGAGGTACTTCTGAAGTAGCTCTTTGGAAAGCAAGTCTTTTAAAGACTTCATTTCTGAAATTGTTAAAGCAATGATTATTGCCTGTTAAAATTATTTATAAATTATAAGAATGTATTATTCATAAGCGGAGTTTTTAAATTATTAAAGTTTTTTTTTTCCGAATCGTTTTTAAAAAAATGTTGTTTTATTTATTGATACGCTTTTGATGCAACATTAAAAACTAATTGCATTTCTTTCACCGAAATTTGTCAGTTTTAGGATCATTTGATTAAAAGATAAATTTATTTGTATTTAAAATGAACTTATTTTCTTTGCAATTACAGAAATACAATGAAATAAAGTATTTTTCTCTTAATATGAACGCAATTTTAAAAAGTGAAAAAAAATGTTTAAATTACTTTCAGTGCCTTTAAAATTCTCAAGAATATTTGCACAGATAAGAATATATATTTAATACACACAACATTTTAATCGCTTCATCTCATTCACTTCACATTGCAACTTAAATTTTAGATATAAGAAGGAATAGAACAGTTTTCTACTCTTACGTGTTGAATAACACATATTGGGAAGGAGGGTGATTTTAAATATACAAATTACTTTTAACTGGGATCAAATGAATTTTTCATACCTTATACATTTTCCTTCAAACCGAGGAACATTTAAGACGAGTTGTGAAGAATTATCTCGAAGATGACAGTCATTGGCTTCCCTCGGGTAATACGGAAACTAATACTCTTGCAAAATGTCCATTAAAAAAATCAATTGGAAATTAACTTTTTTGATGGGGGGGGGACTTGCAAAGGGCACAAAAATTAAACTGCGATGGAATTTATTTCGAGGAATTTCCGTACAATTAAATAGCACAAAAAAACAAACATATATTGAATGGAATTGTTTTACCTTGTGACATCCTATCAGCTTCATACATACTTGTTAAATTAGCAAGAGTTTGTCATGCCACCTTCAGTAGAGTTCACAAAAAAAAAATGAGTTACGTCTCTCGAAAAATGTTGCGACATCTCGCTGAAAAGAGTTCACTGCATTTGGTTTCACGATCTATTTTTGATTGGCTGTCACTTTTGGTTTCACACACAAAGGCAGTTCTTAAGGGTATTTTGACATTCGTGTATTTATGTCAAAAGTCCTGCAACTGCGCAGGACCGGTGTCACAAGTTTATCACGAGCCTTGCGAACTCTGGCCACCGGAAGTGGGTGACGACGATGAAGAGAAGCCCATGAAACCAGCCCCGGGCGTTGTTATTTTTGTGCTTAATCGGGAGAGCCTCGGTTCCAGACAGAGAGATGTTTGGTAAAGCTCTTCATCAGGCATGAGACGAGTGGGATCCAGCAGGTAGTTGGTCACCTGATGGATAAAGACGGCGCTTTAATTTTTCTCACCACCATAATTGATATGTGGCCACAGAATGGAGGACGATGGCATTGTTCCACCTTTCTGATTGTGTATTACATTTTTTGATATGATTAATAATAATCCATAATAATGGTAATATTGACACTTAGATTTTATTTATCATAATTTTCACAATTTTTGTTTAGAAACAACTGATTAAATTTTGTTGAACTCTTCATTACTTTTGTCAAATGCAGTGGTTTAAACAACATTTTAAATTTGGTATATTTTTATACCTGTAAATGATTTATTTTATCGAAATTTGTTAATCAGAGACACATTTCCTTTACGCAAAGAAAGAAGGAAATTATGTTGATACAAGCTTTCATAACCAAATTCAATTATTTCATTGAAAAATAAAACGCGTCATTCAAAATGTGGTTCGGAAAATGGAGCACCAGTTCGAAATACTAAAGTTCTGCCCCAAAATGGCCTTTGAAGCAGTAAAAGGCAATTCTCAAAACTTTTTTTCAAGTTAGATTTTTTAATTCATCTATTTCTTCTTATCCTCTTAGATTAAACTTAATCTTAATTCTCTATTATTAAATATTCGTTGATTTCTTTACATTTTAAGGCACAAGAAAACTGCAAATTGAAAGTATCTTCATTTATTGCATTTCGAGAAAGGTTCCCGAATGTCTGTAATAGCATTGTGTTGACAAATTCAGGCAAGTTACACTCAGTCCTATATACAGGGTATTTTGGAGATCTCAAACATATAAAAATTCAATAATTCGTAAACAACATGGCTAGCATAGAAAGAATACGAAGGAAATTGTTTTTTCATGTAATAGCCCTTTATTGTTGGTCAGTCTGCAATTAAAAACAACAACAAGATGATTCTGCAATTGTCTCTAACAAAAGAAAAAGATGGGCGTTACGCGTTCTTATGCGGGTTTAAACAACATTGCTGCTGCTCATGCTCCGTCGCATCTCCAAGAAGGGCGCTTTATGCTGCTTAGAAGTGCGATTTCTCGTCACATCGCTGTATTTCGGGATAGAAGGGGACACAGTGAACGTCATTGTTTTATCCTATCTAGCATGCAGAACTATTTGGTAGTTCAAACTGCGCAAATTGATTTCACAACGGAAAAAGAAAAATCTGGTTTTTTTTTTCGATACTTTTGTACGAACTACACCTTTCAATTTTCAGTCGGTGGCGAATCATTGATTTTTCAAATTGTTCTGAACTTCTGAAATGCTCTGCCCTTAAGCTGCCTAATAGAATTTAACTTTAAATAAGATTTTTCGATACGACCATATTTTGTACAATGAAACACTGTATTTTAAATAAAATATATCCATTTTGTATACATTTTTCTATAGTCTTGAAACTGATATAAAGATGACTCGATCACATTTATTTTCCTACTTATTGTCAAGTTGAATGATCACCTTCTGTAGAAATTTATTGAAAAGATATTATTTACTCACTTTTGGACTCATTTCTATTTTGTATGGTGTTTGTTGAAAATGGCGAATCTCTCGAATAACGTGAGCAATCTAGAAAGGAAAGAAAACAATGTAGCATCTTAGCATGATTAGTATTTAAGAAAGAAACTACATGTCTCTCTCTATGTAATATGTATAATCGCATGTGGCCCAGAAATTGCTCTTATTATTTACTACTGAATGGCAACTGTGGAGAAATATAAACAAATCACTATACAAATTGATCCACTGAATGCTTTTACAGCTGCACTTAATACTTTATTAATTAATGGAACTGCAAGATATTAGATATTTTCCGGAGAGGACAGGCATTTCATTAAGGCAGAGAAAACAAGATGTAAAAGAAATTCAAAAATAGGTCTCAAACAGAAAATTTAACATGAGCCAAAATGGACTTCGCTGTATCCAGAAGGATAATTCCTATTCCACACTCATCATTTAAAAATTCAATAATCGGGTCGAACTAGCTGGTTTTCAAAGCCGGCTAATGCTGTTATAAAATCCTATAATTCCGTTTGTTTTTATCAAGGTTGCCACTCAAAATTGGAAAAAAAATTTCCCTGTGTTTTCTCTGTATGTATGTAGGCAATATAAGAAGAAATATGCGAACAGCATTCATGTACTAGTTATAATGGAATAACAATATTCCATTCTTTTAATAAGTGGAAAAAGCAAGAAAATGAAGCAACAATTTAGCATGATACGAAATAATAGTATATAAAAAGAATGCTTCAATTTTTAAAGAATTTTTTAATGAACTAGTCAGATGTTATGTGAATACTCAAACCAACCGACAATAGCTGAATTCGTTCGAAACGGGGATAGCGTGAATAACAGCGTGAAAGAATCGTCAGCAAGTGAAAAATGTCTCTACTTGCAACATCAAAGATCTTTCATTAATAAAAGTTGCTGCGTAAATAATCAAGACAAATGGGAGAAATATTTTCTTGTATTTATCATATTTAAGAATTCAAACTTGTAATTCTTTTGTCCTTAAGGAATACAATCAAATGACGCTGAATTTAAATTGATGCCCTACGAACAAGTCGAATAATTAGAAAAAAAAAATATTGCATGAATTCAACTGGAAGTGTTAAACGATGCTTGCTTACCATCCTCATCTTAGAAAAATTGAGCAGTCCCTCGTCGGTGAAATTTGGAGTGCCTTCTTCAATGAAGGACAGGTCTGTTAGGTACATGCCGAGGTAAGGAATGCAAGGCGGATCGCACCTGGAAGGAGAAAAAGCGATATTTATAATTTTGTATAAACTGAAATAATTAAAGATTTAAACCGTTATCAAATGAACCTCGAAAATGATGAGTTAAAATAACGAAAGAATTTGACTTGCCTATGAAGTGCATCACGCATATTTCGAAACCTTCCATCAGCTGAAACTAAATTTTGAAGTTTGTCAATGCTTTGTTTGGTCTGAAAAGAAAAACGAGTTGCCTTATTTGTGATAAGTTTTCAAATACATATCTAGCAAGTTGAATATATTTTATAGTTTTAAAAATTGAACGCAAATTTATAGTAAAGTAATTATGGAGAAAGAGAGAGAATAAATTAATATGCATTGGCAGAGTAATAATAATGATTTGATACATCTTTTTCAAAAAAAAAATAGGTTTGATATAGAAGTCCCTGTATACGTGTAGAATTCTTTTTCAGCTTCAAATGACATCCTTTAGAAAATGTGAATGCTTTTTTCTAATCTTCGATCCTATTTTTTTTTTTTTTAGTTTACTAAGAATTTAGGGATTTCTGAACTGCATTTCTCGACTGTAAATTTATTAGTTCAGTCTAGTGCGGATTCAGTTTTCACAAATACTAAAAACTGATTTTGCTTGATGTAACTAATGTGAGGTGCGGCAAAGATGCTCGCTACTTAATGAAGAAGGTTACGTATTTTTTTGGAATGTATTTTTGCAGGAATTGGACGCTATTTTGGTAACTGTTACTGTTGTGTGTCTAGATAGAATTGGACGTTTCTGTTTATTGCATAGATGACTTTGTGGATCGTGTTGAAAGAAAAAATGGACTCTCTCCAAATGGTTGCTATGAATTGGAAAGTCCAATTCGAGCTAAGCTACCAATTACCACAACACTCACAGAGCTTATCAGTCTTCTTTTATAAGAATTTTTCTTCTACAACAAGTGGATAACAGCTATCATTCCAGCAAAATGGGGTCCCACCTCTATTAGCATTCGAACACATTGACACTTCAAATTCTTTCATTTATCTTACAAATGAAATTGCATAATTTTAGAAATTTAATGCCTGTGAAGTTAATAATGAATAACAATTTTTTGTTGTACTTTATGTCTAATTCACTGCAATTTATTTTAGATACTTAATTTATAAGCAGAAAAAGTATTTAGAATATTTTTAATATCTTACTGAATTCATTATAACTATTCGAAGATTGAAGTGAAATGGAGGAAAAATCCCTCGTAAATCATCTTCTCTTGGAGAGCAACCGAAATTCGACTTACGGCTAAAGCGATATTTTTTAATCAATGATTTTTGTTTTGTTTTGTATGGATTTTTCTGGCACAAGAACCATGGTTTTGGCTACGTTGAGCCAAATGAGTGTTAAAATCATATCAATGAACAATAATCAAAAACAGATTGTGTACAAAAATACCCCAAAACAAACAAGTTTAAATGAGTGCATAAAATTTGACAGACTTTAAAAATGCAAAAATTTGAGCACGTGTTGTGTTACCAAGTAAGAAAGGTAATGGAGTGTTCGTGTTTTGAGAAAATAGCAAACGCTGAGCATTGAAATTTGGGCATTCTGACAATATATGTTGGACAGACATTTGACAGCCATACTGAGAACATAGAGGTGGTTGTTCACCTAGCAACAAGTGGAGATGGGTGAATCTAGTATGCCGAATATGTAAACGGGTTAACACTGTGTCTGCTTTTCGATTCGGTAATAAAGACCACGGTTGTACATAAAGTGTAATAGCATGTAGTATATTATTAATTTCAAGTTCCCACTAAGCTTGCCATTTGAAATAAAGAAGCATTTTAGTGTGCTTATTTAAGTTGCTTACGAGAAAAGATGTGATCGCTGGAATACTCGCCAATTTAGTAGCCTCATTGCACAGAATTCCTACATGAGAGGGCATCTAACAGAATAAGATAGTAAAATCATGAGAAGTCAGTTTGTTAAAAATATCTAGGATTTTTAAAATCAAAGGATGATTATAAGAATGAAGATAAAATGATTTTAGTGATTGTAAAACAATGAGAGAGGCGGTATAAATAATAAACTTTTTTCCCGGTCTCTCAGAAATTTATTCTAATGCATATAAAACAGCAATTATTTCTGCCGTAAAAATTGAACAAAAGGAATCAAGTGTAAAAGAAATGACTGTATGTGGTAAGACAACAGCGAAAGAGACATGATTAGATGATTTTGACCCATCGATATAAATTGGAAGAAAGTCTTTGCATTTCTGTCCGTGTTCAAGGAAAATTTGCTGATAAATAACTTCTGTTGTTAAAAGTGCTAAACGGGTTTAAAAATTGCATATTAAGATTTTTCCAAGGTGGAAAGCGATTGACCAGCTGTGGAGTTATATGTAGGTTAAGCAGATTTTCTGAAAGGAAGTTTTACATTCTTGTAAAAAACGCTGGTGCTGACTACTTTCTAGCCTCTTACAGTCTTACTAAATAAGGACGAAGTTTAAAATTATAAAATGAATGATTCATTTTTGACTGAATTCTAAAATAATAGTTCAAAGACAGCATTTGTCTTCTTACATCAAGGGAAGGTTCTTAACATTCCATATAAAGACTTTTCACAGGGGATGTCCTAAAAGCTCCGGAACAAAGTATTTCATCAATGATATTCGATTAGAGTTTTTGTTTAAACTGTATGGCTTTGATGACAAGTTTATTGATTCTTAAGGATTTTAAACTATTGACACGGAATACATCGAGAATAAAAAAAAAACACCTTGTTATTTGATAAAATTGAGAAACGTGAATTTAAATGATTTGTTATTACAAATTATTGAATGTGCAAATGAAAAAGTGTATATACAAAATAAAAACGGAAATGAAAATCTTTAATCATCTTCATTTTAGCACTGGTTATTGAATATTTTCATGGATGAATTTGAACTTCCCTCATGACATTATAAGCATTGTCACACATTGTGTATCAGATCCATTTTATAAAAATATGGAAAAATGGCAAAAGAAATGGCGCGAAAATGAAACTGATATTATTAAAAAGGAAACATTTTGAATTTTAAGATAATACAAAATCTTTAATAACGAAACAGATTCATGGTGCGCATTCACTCCTTTATTTGTCATAAGTAAAGGATCACCCCTTGACCGCCGGCTGTTGATTCGGAAAAAAAACTGAAATTCTCCTGGGAACTGTTTCACCGCGAAGAGGCTAGCACATCAAAATCTAATGATCGGGATTCTACTCAAAGAGGCCGTCGAAATGCATGCAGGAAAGGACCATTTGGAACGAGTTGACTTTAGTTCGAAATGCTTTTTAAACGAAATTCTGCTAAGTTCATGGCAGTTGCCACGTCACTTTTCTTAATAATCTGCCGAAAACTGGGCAAGGCTTTGTTTACGTTAGCGGAATGATCTCCCCCTAAATTTGCGTGAATGCGAACAGCTTCCGCACATTTAGCAATGGGTTGCATCGCGCAGAAACTGGGATGGGTGTTCCTTCTAAGCGGGATTGAAATACTCCGCTCACATCTGTGTGAAGTTCATATTACAATAAAAATAGTAATGACGAGACAAGGAATAATGATAGTATTTTTGGAATAAAAAATTTTATTTTTGAATTACTAACTGACATTTTGCAGCTGATAGCGTTTCTACAGTATTCTCGATTCGATTCATTTGCTCACCGATTCCACGTATCTGCAAGAGAATTCGCATTCATATACGTTCATTTCTGGTAAAAACGTATCCATCTATTCTCGTGTTATTCCACGAAGCAGATGAAATATACTCCAATAAAATATCAATCAAGGATTTCTAGATCCATAATTGATATTTTATTCATCGTTATTTTAAAGGCATTTTCCACAACATTTAATATATGAGATGAGTATGATTTTATCCATCGCGAGACTGCTCTGTGGATGGGGAGGCTCCAGGGCCGAACAGTACGAGGGAGGATCTATCACGCATTTCAATTTCTCATGCATCATGTTTGGAAATAACTTGTGAGATTTTTTATTTATAAACAGCCACTTTTGGCGATCCACTGATTTGCCGGAAATATTGGGTGTTTTTAATTTAATCTTGTATACATCGTTTGCTGCCCATGATTCTCTAAAAAGGAAGAATTGAATGAATGAAGTTGAGTTCCATTAAAAGCTTCAATGTCTGAGTGATTTATTTCAAACTGCACTTTGTCACGTGTCATAATATAATTTCGTTTATGATGCCTCATAAACTGAACAGATAACACGCAGAATCCTTCTACGTTAGATTTTACAATGAATAAAATCACGTCAGTAAATATTTGATAAAATTAAGTAAACGTTATAAATTTTATAGCAACGACAAAATCTATCCTTGAAAGTGATGCAAAGTATATATAACACTGTTCAATTCATGAAAAAAATGAATGCTAATTGGTTTCACTAAAAAGGCAATTTTTTAGATTTTAAAATGGTATGCCAATCAAATTTGGGTTAGAATATTATCAGAAGTTATGATGGAAAAATGTCAACATTTAGCTTAATTTTTAAATAATAAAAATTTTCTTCGAGATGCCCATTCCCAACTTTAAAAATGCAAAACTTAGAAGCTCTTGCTGGTAAAACAAAACAAAGAGTTCGGTGCACAAAATGTAGAGTGCCGACACACCCACGGACGCACCTTCTTTTTACGTGAGTAGACAGTTACTTGATATGCCATTCGTATCTACTCAATCTTATTTCAAGTATGGCAGTTCTTTGCTAGTTATTTCAACTTTTGATAATTGACTTTTTCAATAACTTTTTCCTCTGTTCAAAGATAGCATAAATTCATATTTGTAATCAAGTTATGAATATTTTTTCAAATATCAACGTTAATATATCATATAATTATAATATAGAGTACCCGAAATTTTTTTAACCTTTTATTTTATTATAAAAGAATATGTTCATATCCTCTTTAAATACTTTTTTGAATATTTACTATGAATGATACAAAATATAGAAAAAGAATGTTCTATTAATAATTTGTAAATAAAAATCATCTTTTCATTTTTCTTTGAAAAAAAAATCCCTGATACTTTTTAATTTTGAAGTAGAATGTGACACTTTAATACTCTTTTCATTATTTTTTTCTTTTAATACTTTTTTTCTCTACAAACTTTTTTCTGAAGTTTAAAATATACTGAAATATTTTCTGAAGTTTAAAATATGTTCATGGAAAACCTCGTCACAGACTGTCGCAGGGTTTTGTTGACAGAGCCAACCAAGATGTAGAAAATATGGATGAAGGATAATCCAACTACAAACTGGTCCACGGATCTCCGTTTTGTGCAATTCATGGAAAACAGAGCTCTACATTCAGAAGCTAAACAAAGCTATTTTTGGGATTGAAAAAAGAGTGGGAATGACAGCCTCCACTTTGCCGTCAGATATTTTAAAAAAATACCAAAGATGAGGATGAACTTCGGAAAATTTTCGAAGACATGAATGCGGAAGAGCAAGAAACTGAACAAGCACCATCAAGGGAGCATATGCTTGCGACCGACATTTTTCTCATTAGAGAGGAAGTCAAAGAAAATTGAATAAAGCAAGCCAAACGAATGAAGAAAGATCTTCGCTGCGACACATCCAGAGGTTGACATCGGACGCGTTGTGTTGCTCCCATTCCACATGCTGACAGAGCAAAGGCTGATTTGCGAAATCTCATCAGTGCAGTGCTTGAAACACATAAAGATGGCCTGTTCGGAACTGGTGCGAAAGATCGAGTTTTGAGCAAACTGAATTCGAGGTGTTTAAACTTAATTATAGTCTGTGCATTTTCTGTAGGCGGTTCAAGGTCACATTTTCTACCGCGCTACTGGTACCAGATAAAATTAATTATTTAAAAATTAAGAAAATAACATTTTTTCAATAATTCCGGGGAATATTATAACACAAAAAGGATTTTTGCATCACTGAAATTCTAAACTTAACTTTTCATTGATATCAATTTTAATTTAGTACAATATTTTATTTAAATTTAATAAATTTCTTACAATGTTTTTATAATATGTTTTACAACAATACTTTTCATTGTTATTTATTGCGTTTATACATACATGCATTGTGCCAGCATTGAATAATTTTCTTTGTGCGCGCTATCGTTACTATAATTTGGAATACATTAAAAAAAATAATAGACTTCATCATGCTACCAAATAAAACGCCATCATGCTACAATATATTCAAATAAAGTTCGAATTTTCGTAAAAATGATCATTCTTTTTATTGATTTTTTAAAGACTGAATACATTATGATGTAAAATAAAAAAATTAATAAACAAAAACGGTGAACACAAACTGCGGATTAATACAATTTATAAAACAATATTTTACAATATTTGGTTTTGATTTCTAATGAACCAAAATAAATTCGAAGTGCGGACGATATTTTAACACAATAGTAACGGGAAATAAAAAGGGACTTAGGGAAAAAAATTGGGACCGCAATGAAATAAAATTAAAAATATATATATATAAAATTAATTAAGCAATTCGAGTTTACTTTCAGTTCATTGCCAGGCACAGGAATGGTTTTTTTTTTCAATGCAAAGGAGTATACAAGAATATTTCTTACATCAAGCATATATGCGAGGAAAATGCATTTAAAACAGAGTAAAATTAAGCTGACATGCATTTTTTTTTTTTTGCAATTGTCAAAAATACACCATTTTGTATAAATGTAACTTAATAACAGCGGACACACGAAGTGCTGGTCGCTCAAGCAATCGCCTACTAATATTAGTTGAAGTTAAGTAAAAGTATGTTATTGCAGCCAGGTATCTCATGTCAATTTTTTCGAGCAGAGTAAAGAAAAGAATGGTTACCGTCTTGGAGACCTTCTCCCAAGTTTTCTTGAGCCTGAAGACGGAACTGTTCATAAATGCGGCGCATATCTGCAGAACGCCATTAAAATTGTGCAGACATCGACAGATGTCGGCCACTGCGGCCCATTTCTCTATGATGGAGACGCGGGTCGACATCATGGGAGCTCGCATAATCTCAGAAACCACGAGACGACTCACCTGCAAACAAATGTCTTCTTATCAATAGAACAAAAAAAAAATGGAAAATAATATTTTTTTGATAGTCGCAGTTCTAGAGGTCAGAGCAAGAATCGAAAAAAAAAAAAATGTTCCGTTTTTTAATACGAAGCAGTATGGCAATAGAACTGAGTCGTAAATTCGTAAAAATGAACTAAAAATTAAAATATGTTATGAATGTAATGACAATTCCGATTTGCAAATAGAATTTTTATCGGTGCCTTTCGCTTTCAAATTTTAACTCTATATTTTTGATGTTATTTTTAAAAATTTTTTCAATACAACTATAAAAGCACGCATAAAATTTTTTCTACTTTAATTACATTCTGTACTTAATTATTATACTTACTGTAGAGTTTTCTAATCATTATTTCCATACACTAACAGAATTTTAAAATGGAAAAATTAAACGATTGGTAGAAGGAGCATTTCATAGGAAATTAAAATGAATCAAGTACAATAATTAAATTAAGTCCTCACAATTTTAGAATCTTGTATTGCAATGTAAACATCTTCACGAAACTTCAACACTCTCTGGGAAGTGAAAATTCCTGTTCCGAAATTCTAGCTCTACAAACATGAAATTTGCACACATGAAACGTTTAAAATTGACCTTCACGATCAAAGTTTAAACACTGATTAAACACTCACACCTTTTTCCATCCTGGTAGTGGATGCATCGCTCACACAGCATTCTAAATATTTATAAGAACACAATTTTCAAAGGGCCAAGAGACGAATAGAATAGCAAAAAATACAGTACAATTTTTTTATAACAATAAAAAAAATCTTGCAGTTCATCCATTCGAAAGAACAATGACATAGTTTTAGAATTTAATACATTGAGCTCTACTTAAAAAACAGTTGAAGTAGAGTTTCAAAATGAGTAGTCTAAAATGGGTGAGATTCCTGTAAAATTGCCATTTTGCTAGTTAGGTTATTTGATTTCGGAATGAAAATGTATTAGCATAATCATTCACCCACAATAATAACTTGTCCCTTAAGCTGACACTTATTCTGAGAAGCGATTGACCCATCTAAAAATTTTGATTTAATTATTAAAAATCAGTTCCATTAAGTCTTGAAAACTTTTTCAGATTCATAAGAGTTGGCTGACGTCATGTAAAGGCTTTTTCTATAGCATTCAGAATACGTTATATGTGAGTGGGACTCAGCGGACCCCGCCATTCGGTGAAAGTCCCCCTTTTGATTGAGATTTTCCTCGTGGCCCGTTTTGATTGAATCACCCACAAATTGAGATCTGTTTCGCGTTGTTGTGGACAATGAAACTGTTGACACCTCCGCGAAAAAACATCACCTAAAGTTCAAGTATCTTCTCTCTATATCACAAAGACAAACACCCATCCAAAATGAATCCTCCAGATGGAGGCACCTACTTTCACCGATGCAGTTTCAAGTTGGAGAGAGATGAAAGCAAACACTGCGATCTCCCCAAAGGATTTATCGAGAATTTATATATTTAAATCTCGATATTTAATTACAGAGGGTATGGTCTCTATCATCCAGATGTGTATGAGGTTCTTGTCTACAAACAAAAGAGAACGATCTGCAAAGTTATGTCACCAGCTGAAGAATGTAAAGGTGCTCGATGATATAATTGGGAATAAGTATCATCACTCGAGCCAAACTTAAATTCTTTTATTGAAGAAAATCCCAAGAAAACGAATCAGACAGTTTCATATTTTCTTTTTTTTGAAGAGTACCTAATACAAAGGCAGATGCTTACAGTTCATTGCTAATGTATGTATGGCTACAGCTATTTCATGATAGCATCGTAATATTTAATGCTGTTAGCAGCTTGCTATCCACCGAATCCATACAGGTGACGACAAATGATGACTGGAGTAGTATCACGAGTGGAGGCATGGGTAAATGTCAATAACCCTTCATAAATGAAATCTTGCAAATAGCGAAGTATACTAGAAAAAATAAAACTGCAATTTTTTAAGAAGAAGCTACTTACTATTCATTGCTGCAAAATTGAATGAAATTTATTTCTGAACACTAGTTCCTTATCAACAATTGCGAGCATTGAAGCATTCTGTGGCCGCATTATTATACTTCTTTTTTAATCCACTAGTTTCACGTTTTTAACTTAATCCATATGCTAATGATTTGTTTCAATAACTTTATGAAAATGTATCTATTTCTATTTATTGAGACTAAGGACTGTGCGGTATCCTCGATTTCACGCTACTCATTTAAGCAGACTTAAGTGTGCAGATAGGAATCTAGTCAATTATATGTAACAACGTGCTAAGATTATCCAAATATTTTTTTAACAAATTTATTTATTTAGCAAATAGGTAGACAGCGTTTTTTAAAAGTCGATTTGCCTACAATTTCTCTCAGCTCTGAGGCCCAGTCTTCTTAGTTGGAAGTTCAGTTCAATCTAAATTTGACCAATCCTATCTCTTCCTAAGCTATAAAAAGCATATTTCCTAAAAACATGAACGATTCTAAAAAAAATTCACTTCCTAATTTATTTCATAATGATACAGCATATTCAAAAATCACTTTTTAGAAGATTTTTCACTATAGTTAAGTGAAAATATAAAATAAAAACTCAACTAAAATTTCCCATGTTTTAATTAATTTGACTTGTTTCATTTTTGTAAGAGAGCAAATAGAATTTCGTAGTGATTTCTTTTCTCAATTTCTGATGTTCTCGCAGTTTTGAAATTTTGTGCATTTATGAACATCTATGATATAACAAAATCCTATTTTAAAACATCTAGAATATAATTATCAATAAAGAGATTAATTTAATTAAATTTTGATTTAACGTGAACAGTGACATCTGATAACTAATCTGAACAAATTGTAAGAATCTATAATATTTATAATAATGATAATCTATAAAATTTATTTAAATGAATGTCTAAAAACAGAAGACAACTAAAAAAGTAATATTTTTTAACTCATTACTTAAAAAAAAATTATTTTTTTTTGTTTCAAAAGTGTTTTTAAAAACTGCTTCTATTCATTATTTCTTTGACTTAAGGATGCCCGTGGACATTTTGCGACCATAAATTCACTTAAGTTTTCTACTTTTTATACATCTTCGAACACCCTTTTCCTGTTCTGCAGTCAAAGATATTGTTACGAAATTTCCGGTTTCGTTTGGATAGTGGAAGTTATATGGTGTAGAGAACGCCCAATCAGCAGGTGGTAGTAGAAAAAGAAACAACGACGTTTATTTACACGAAGACACACAGGACAGCACAAAGACAACAACTATATACAGCACAGAGAAAACAATTATCTTCAGCCACAAGACGTGCAAACAGCAGCACACAACACGACTCTACTGCAGACAGTAGCGCACAGTTTAGTTCAGCACTAGCTTGACTCCGTCGCTGCTCTGCTAATTTGTGGAAGACTAATTCTTCACCGTCGATCCCGTCTACTCTACTCTGGCAACACAGACTGCCTCCTTTTATAGGTGTCAGGAGGCGGGGCTAGAAGCCTCTCAACCAATCAGGAACGTTCGATACGTATCTCGGTTCCTAATGGACGGATCGGGAAAATTCTCGATGTTTCGGATATAATCTATTTTGGTGTCAAAGTCGCCAAATTCGTTGTCCAAGTCGCCAAATGGTCACCAAGCTTTGAGACCTCCGACGCGACACCCGGACTACGTCCAATACAGATGACTGTAACACAATCTTTCTGATGATGGAGCCAACTATGCTGGGAAGCAGAATTGCAGGTTTGTAACAATATAGTTTAAGGGACGAAGCAACTTACGTCATTGAATCGCCGAGTCATCAGCAAGATATTAGGCGCTTTGGTTGCTTTTTCCGGCTTCATCCAAGCTTGACCTAAAAATTCTCTGAAACAAAAAATTAGTATGAGATTTTTTTTATTTATTCATTAACTATATAAATTAAAACTTTGCATTCATTTGGAATGCATAATTTGTATTGATTTGACATGAGAAAGTTACTGAATTGAAATTAGGCATTACAGCTTCACTTAATAAAATTATTATCTTGATATACTTGTTGATATAATTTTGATAAAAAATTTGTGTACATAAAGAAATTTTTTCAAAATTTCATTCGATATGAAATGAGCTAATGAAAGGATCTTTGATCTAATGACCCATCTTTCTGACCGACAGCCTTCAACAGTCACAAGAGACATAGCGAGGTATTTAATTAGAAACGGCAGCACAAGAAGTTCTTAATTTAGTAATAAACGGTCTCCCGTCGTAGTTGAAGGTTTTGCAGCAAAAGTTGGAAGATAGCTAGTAGTCCAGGAATTGACATCCCGCCTTTGGAATAAAACAATTTTTAAAATCATCTCATTACATTTAGTTTGATTCTATTCCATCCGTTTCTCAATTGTAGATACTATTCTTTTGTTGACCATATCTAAGCGTGGTACCAATTAGGCATCGTCATCTGAATCTTTTGTCTCAATCATTAGTATTTTTGTTCCTAATTTATCTTCCAAATAAATTCTGCAAATGCAAAAGGTGTATACTTTTTTTTTTAATATCAGAGATGTAGAGATAGGAATCGCAAGATTCCGCTTAATGCATGGATTTAGTCATTTTGCGAATATCAGAATAATATTTCGGAGAATTATTCCAGACATTCGAAGCTCCAGATTGGTATGGTATCTCTATAGATCACATACTGCTGCAAAAAATAATACAGACGGAGGAACTAAAGGAAAATATAGATTTGCTTCAGTGTGAAAGACACGCCGACGAGGGAGCTGACTTTCAAAATTAAAAAGTTAAAGATCTGAAACATTGTGGCAGGATAATGTTTCAGGTTTGATTCCTTCGGTTATGTATTATTTTTTAAAAATTTACTCTCAGTTGCATATCAGAGATGGTTGTACGACTTTTGCGTACCAGTCATGAAACTGTCAATCACCAGTCTCGTTTACAAGGCGCTTGTGTTACTCATTAGAGTGAGTTCTAGAAGAGGTTACAACATTATCTAAAAGTGCCACACTTGGCAAGAGTTAGCATGATGTTTGACACAATTTTGAATATTGTACGATACGTTCATTAAAGCAATGCCATGCGTTTTAATACTATATGAATAATTTTCTCTTTGCTTTTTATGAAAGATGAGTTGCTTTTCAATGTATTTATTCAAAAGTTTATGATATTTATGATGAAAATCATTGAGGAATGATATTTCTTCTCATATAAATAGTGTACCCACTTCGAAATAATAATATTTTCTTCTAGATTTTAGATATAAATGCATTACTTTACATAAATATAACGTTTTGCATTAAACGAAAGAGTTTGCGTTTCATTAGTTTTTGCTTTATTTCTTCTAGATTCGTTTATTTAATTCAATAAGTTCGAACATTAAAATATATGTTATTTAAATATAGGTACTTAAAAAAAAGTTGTTTCTTAAATTTAAAGTACAATTGAATGAGGTTAGTGGTATTGGAATGATTTGTAAGAAGGGAAAAGTTGCAAAAGCAATTCTTGAAATGCGGTAAGTAGTAAGAAAAGCTTCCAACTACGGATGTTAAGTTTCCATGCTATATCAGTTAAAAAAAAAAAAATCAGTTTCCAGAGTAGAACGCCATTACAAATTTAAACTTTTCTGTTTATCATCGTAGATTTAATTTGAATGTTGTTACATTTTTTTTAAATATGTACTCTAATGAAGTATTTGTTCATTATATGACTTTGCATTTTGCATATGAAATATTGTAAATATACGATGCATAAAATAAGCAGCTTATTGAATCAGAAGTACTTTAATATTTTGCTAACTGATCATTTGTATCTGCAAAAATTTATAGGAGATATTAGCTGAATTGAAATTTAATTTTCTTCTAGTTGCAGTATTTATTAAACCATAATTCAAATCTACTGTTAAAAAATAAAATTAAGAAAAATTATTTTTACATTAATATATGTAGTATATGTTCTTCAGAAACTTTAATTTTATTAAAGATCGTTCTTATATGTACAATAAGTCATTAAAAATAGTGTTGAATGAAGTTCTGGTAATACACTCTTCAACAATATACATCTACTACTTGAAATGTTTACTGATTAGCTATGCGGGTTTTTTTTTCATATTTTAAACAATGTTACTATTTCTAATTTCAGAAGAATTCATGGCCGTTTTAAACCTTTCAGGAGCTCTGAGTTAATGCAAATATCAAAGCTCCCTTTTACTCCAAATTTTTTATTGATTTTAATTTAATTTTTATTTAGAAATTTTAAGTAGTAAATTTTGAAAACTGAAGTCGCAAGTTTCTTTCTAAAAAGTCCATTTCAATATTGTACAAATAAAAAAAGAGCACAGTCAAAACGTAAAATTAATTTTAAGCAAAATATCGAAAACAAAAGACAACTTTTTATAACATTCTAGTTTCATAATAATATTACTAGAATAAAGTTCCAAAATTAATTTAATCAATGCTTGATTATGACTTGAATAAATTTGACTGCAGGGCCCTCTATCATTAAATGAAAGTACAAAAACTAAATACCTTTCTACAACTACTAAAAATTATCAAGAGCTGAGGGTATTTTTCTTTGTTGCTTTTTTTTAACTCATCACTCTTTGTTAAGATTTGTCATTTTCATACTCATCATATTTAAATACTTCTTCATCCAATTAGAATATTACGTTAACTTTTCCTGCATATGCATTTTACGATTAATATTTATCTAAGTATTCTTTATAAGCTTCTTATGCATTCTACTTTCAAAATTTACATCATCAATGGAAAGATAAGAGAATACAGCGTTTCAAAATTATCTAAATTTCTAACAATGTCACAAAAGACAAAAAAAAAAATACTGAGAATATTTTAAAATAATATTCAATACATTGCAATATTATAAAAATCAAATAAATAGTAAATGTGGGATAAGTTTAAAAAATAGTAAAAAATGCTTTCTTACGTATTATTGTTCCATTTTAAGTTGTAATGTTCCATTAAAATATCCCAAATTTTATTTTTAATTCATAAAATAAAATAAGGACTGTTTTAGGAACTGAAATAAGAAACTACCTGATAACATACGCACGCACGCACGCACGCACACACACACACACAAAGGTGAAGGGAGGGGAGGGAAAGGAAAAAATTGACATTTTTCACGAAAGCATATATTTTAAATTTCACAGATATCTCCAAATTTTTCGTTTAAAATTATTCAAAAATTAAAGTGTGGAATATTGAGACTTTAATCTAAAAGTTTTAACTAATAAAATAAGATTTTCTTCAAGAATAAAAGTAAAGGTGTATATATGCGTCTATCAGTCTATATAAAATATAGACCATTGCACGTAGAGATACCAAATTTAACCCACGTATATGCGGGAGAAAGAAATAGGCAATTCAGCGCATTTAAAAATATTAATACAAAAAATAATGTTATCTCTAACGTAAATTATCTCAAGATTTTAAAAAATTCATCCATTTTATTGGTTTATCAGTCTTTGCGTATTCTTATTCTGTAAACAGAATACAGATCTTAGATAGCATGTATGTTTTATAGTCAAGATCTTCCGTTTATGGAAAGATAAAGTTTTCATATAAACGAGAATATTAGGTTTTTAAATATAAGATAAGATGTAATTTTATAACTATATCAAGATTCTTAAGTTATTTATTTCATCTGTATATGAATTATTTATTTAATTACCAGAAATTCAAAGGCTTTGGACAGATTTAATTTCAAATAGTAGGAAATTTATCAACTGTTAAATTCTCTTATTGACTTGTGTGCTATTCATTAGCTGAAATGCACATTTAAATAACCCACTTATCTTAAAAAAATTGGAATCGTTTGTGATGGTAAAAGTCAAGTTCAGGTGTCATTTTTTAGAATTGAATTTCTATTTCAGATTTTCTTTTAAAGTTTATTGACTTTCATTTGAGAACTATATTTAGCATACTTTGACTGTGAATGAATAATGCAGAGAATTGATATGATTTGCAAGTAATTCTAATTTTTATAGTAAATTTTTAGAAAGTTATCACGGAAAAAAGTCAAATTTCTCTTAATTTTTGATTAATTAAAATTCTAATTAAAAATTCAAAAAATCCCTTTTTTACCCCCAAAGTATATATCTGCCAAATTTGATATCCAGACGGCTTGATGTGTACAAAGCCAGCATATACACATAGAGACTAAAATTTTTTCCTTGTATTTAAGTATCAAAATTTAGTTAAAATGCCAGTACATTATCTCGCCAAATACTGTTGCCAACAGATAACATATGTTTTAGCAAACCTAGACTAATCACTTCCTACCCCCATTTTTTCAAAGAGCCACGCATGATTTATTGGCCTTTTATGACCCGTACGCATTTGCCCCACTACCATCAGGGTTTGGTTTAGTTATATTATCGTCCCGTATGAAGCAACACTTGGGCTATTTTGGGACGGACCCCGTAATTTTGAACCGCGGTCAGATGACGAGGACGGCACCTGAGCTAGCACCCCCCTCGGGATAATGAGCTTAGAAAAAAATGCGTTCAATCCCCCCCCCCGCCCCGATGCATGTGCGCATAGATGCAGCAATTGAAACCCTTAAAAGTATTGTAAATATTATAAAATAACTTTAAAATATATTTAAAAATTTATTAAAATCAGTGAATAAATTGCGCAAAAATTAAATTGGTATATCTGAGAAGCCGAATGTTCTAATTTTAAACAGATATAAAACTAATTTTTATGCGATAATATGCGCTGGAGTTACTGAAAAAAAAGTATAAAAATTTCAATTCATTTTTAAAAGGAAATATAATTAAATTATCGGAAAATTCTTTCCTAGTGAGCGTAGTTGTTCTAATTACGACGTTCCCTCTGCTCTATAATGCGCTTTGCATTGCATATGTTAAATGGCTCGCTCTGCAACTCACAACTAGTGTTCAATTCATAGATATCATCAGAATAAAATAATGATGCCATCAGAATCCAATTTAAAATCCATGCATTCCAGCGGAGCAGCTTTTCTGGTCAACGGAAGCTGATTTCTAGCGTAGCAAGAAAATTTCTATGTACGCGGATATTGTACAATGAAGTTCGGAATAAAATACAATTCAGGGATCTTCAATGTAGGGAGAACAGAGAAATGACTAGACATAAATTAAATTAGCAGTAAATTTCTTACAAATTTGTTTCAAAATATTCCCTTTCTTATGAGTTTATTTTGCAAGGTGATTTACAAGTGGTATCGATCACGCTCCGTTTATATTTGAAATATGAATATCCAATTTTCTAATTTTTTTGGTGCGCTACGCATACAAAAATCCCCAAATTTCTCCCTACTTACTCGCTACGGATGGAAATAAAAATTTTGTGGTCCAGATATGTCATTCCTTCGGCGATTTCAAGCGCTGACAGTGACTCAATGGTTTCTTTGCTTGCAGTCTGCAAATGAAACAGAAAATAATGCAGTGAACTCCAAAAAAACCAAAAAAAAAAAAAAAAAAAACATAGAATAGTTACGAAAATGCTTTGCAATGAAAAATTCTTTTTACGACTAAATAAATGATTAAATATTTTTAAGAACAATGAAATCGGATTGAATTTAACTATCACAATAAAAACACTTTGGCAAATCATAGAAATGATTTTAAGAAAATTAAAGAAGAAAAAAACATGAATGCTAAACAAAAGTAATTAAAAGTTTTTTTTTTCTCAAAGAAAATTTTTTGTAATGAAAGATCTTCGGAAGCTATCGATTATAAATGCCAAAATATATTTAATTTTTGATTAAAATTTCAAAATATTCATTTCGTCTCTTATATTTATTTCTTAAAATATGTTTGTGACAAATCTATTTTAATATAGAGTATCAATATATCCAAATACTCCCTGATTCAAAGAGAAAATAAGTTTCGTTATTTGCAGCTGTAAAAATGTTTCAGAATAATTTAAATAGTAAGAATGAAATGTTTTTGATTGTATTTACTAAAATAGCAGTGGGAAGACTCACCATAGGCGTCGCCAGGAGCAGGTCCAAGTCCACAGTCTGTTTCTCTTGGTCCGGCTTCGAGATCATCTGGAGCAGCTGTGAAGCGGCTTTCGTCTCGGCCGGAAGCAGAGTGTTGTTGTGGAGAAGCTCTTCAAGGAATTCTGTAGTCATCTGGAGAAGCTTCGGGTCATTGTCGAAATCCTGAAAAGTCATTGGACGGCTCGCTTAGATTCTGCAAGTTCCATCAGGCCCAATATAATCAGAATTCTTTGAGTGGTGCAGCTCACCGATTCTTTTGCTCTCACCTTTCCTTATTTATCGGAATGACCTTCATTTCTTTTACCGGTGAATAATGAAGAAGCAGCTGGATAGAGCGGATCGGCAAGTGCGCCCCTTCTATTTTAATAATTCGAATTTCCTCAAATTTCGGCCCAGTCTTTGATTACGCCGTCAATTTATCAAAATTTAGAATGCAGACATTTTTATTATCAAGCGGTATGAATCATAATGATTTATCAAGTTATAATCCAGATATATAGTTTCTTTGTTTTACTATAAAGAAGTCATTTTTAGCTTTACCATCGATGAATATTTTTGATTTTTAAAACAAATATTTTCCCATAGATATTTTAATACACAGCACACTGTCGATTCTGCAGTTGTTAATTCAAATGATTATTATTAAAATGATTCCAATTATAAAAAAATTAACACGTCTGATTTTTTTTAATCAAAAAGTAAACTAACGGATTGCTTCTGTGTCGATTTCTATTATTTATGTTCCTTTCTGCGGATTACACGCTGGTGCTCTGCTACTCAATTTCGTGGATAAACAACAATCTACAGTTATCTCACATTCTGCTAGATGGCGCGTTTCGTTCTGCGGTATAATCAACTGAATCGGATGGATACTTTTTCCATTGAAACGCCTCGACGCAGATCCACAGTATTGATGCTGAAATTCGTTCGTAGAGCCGTATGCATAAACGGAAACAGGACGCCAAACTGATTAAGTATCTGTTCCAAAATCTGATACGCATAAGCAATCATACTAATAAAACTATTTCCCACATTTCAATTCTTTGAGCTTTGATCGTGATCGTTCAACAGAATTTCTGTAAATCAATTGAGTCCAAAATTTAAGTATGATCTACACTTTGAACGTAACAAATTTATCAAGTCCAGCTGGTTACGGTTCTCAGTTATTCGGCTCACAGACAGACGGATGCCATTCTAGAAAGGCTATTTTTTCGAATTCGGGAAGGTTTAAAAAGTGGAAGCGTATCAAAATCTTGAAGCCCTGATTCCGTTGCATTCTCTTTCTTTTCAGGGAGGAAAATGACCTCTTCTTTTAATCGCCTTCTACTAATAATTTCATAATTATTATTGAAACGTGCTGCCGAGCATTCTTTATTAAAATATTAGTAATTTCATGGATGCAACTATTTTGTTGTACATTTTTAATCCATTAAATATATGCCTAATATGTTATGTAGTGAGAAAAAAATCAAGAGGATCAAATCGACTTTTTCGATTGGCTCGCCACTTAAAGAGAAGAAACTGAAAAGCAGCCCTTTTTAAAAGTACATCCGCAACATGTTTTATTATAAAAAATGTCTTGATTTTTCAGCCTTTCAACCTAGGAATAAAACTCTCAGACAAAGTCAGTAAAACATCCAATAAATGGATAAAAAACTTAATTTCCTTCCCCATTGGGTGACTTTTTTTATATAATATATTACGTCAGTTAAGACTTTATTAATACAAAATTTAATTTTGACCTCTTAAAGAGAGAAAGACTTCTGTTATGAACTGGAATCAAGGTTTGTTCAAGCTAAAACATCGAGAATGATTTTTCTCTCTGATACTATCACACATAATTGCGTTTCGTATAAAAAATGTCATAAAGGACCTAAACTTAAAGTTTCCAGATGAATTTGAGCAACATCAATAAATACATGGCTATAAATGGAATCGACATGCATGAAAATTTGTTAAAGTACACAGAATTATCTTTTCCACTGATTGACTTGTTGTTTTTTTATTCAGTATTTTTAATATTTTCCAGGTGGCAAATTCAGAACCGTTTCCCAGCAATGAATAAATAAGTAAAATGAAGAAAAACGACAGCTGTACCATTTACAATTAAAAATAAAAATGAACTTGTCTCTCATGTTAATTTCTAGGCGAAATTATTCTGATTTGGCGTTTTCCATGATTCCTAAAATATTTTTGCACACAAGTGAGTTTGCCACTATTTTAAAATTTAAAAAAGAAAACAATTGGCTTTTTAAGGATAATAATTGACATTAATAATAACACAGGACAATAATTAGCAATGATAATTTTTTACATATTTTTCCCTAAATTTTATAAATATTTTTTCCCATACATTTATTGTTCCAAATTCAAACTATTTTGATTGTTTCCTCAAATATTTAATTGTCATCCATTGCTAAAAGCCGGGGGGGGGGGGGAAACGATTCGGCTCACGATCTTGAATGGTGCACGTGATGAGTAAGAAAATAAAATTTCAGAATTGCGAAAAGATTTTTAACTAAAAGACAGATTCTTCGCACAATTGCTCTTTTAATGGCAGTATATCCTCGGTTTTAATTTTATTAGGAATTCATGCACAAAATGAAAAGTAAAGGCTATGCTTGTTACTATCAAATTCTTAAAAATACTTCGTTGGTGAAATGAAATCGCAAGTTATGCATAAAAAATTTGAATGAAATTTAGAATAACCATTGTATCCGGATGAGCAGCTGTCGCCAAAGGCGGATAATAAATGCTGTAACTGAAAGTCTAAGATAAGGCAAATAATATTACCGCTGAATGTGAATAACCTTAAAATTACTTTTGCCACTCTTTGTTTATTTTTATGGCACTTGAAGGAAATTGAGGGGAAGAAAGTTGTTTCTTCAGTTTAGCAACAGTTTTTACGTGAAGTCACCTCATTTATTTATCTAGATCCCAGCATTATTACTTTTACACGTAGAAAAATAGACAATCAGAAGGACAGTGTTCCTCTGGATGCAATTGAATTAACACTCGAAACAGATAATTTTTATGCGAAGATTTCATGCCAAAACATTATATTCATTTATTTTGCTCTTCACCGTTCTGAATTATTGTATTCTCGTATTCACAATTAGACTGAACTCCAAAAGGGATTTCTTCAGATCCAGCAAAATCTACAGAGTCGTGTTCGAATTTTCGACTAAAAGCAGAAACAACTAAAATGAGGACCTTAAATAGAAATCCGTCGCCCAACCAACACTCCGAGTAATCCTGGAAACATTTGGTAATACTGTATTTCGGCCATTTACCTGAGAATGTTTAGAAACCCAGTGCCGCAATACGTTGAGCACTCTCATGGTAGCAGCGGTTGTAATCATCGACTCCCTTTTAGCTTTGGCATTAGGAATCTTTAAGTCAGCGCCCACTGCAAAGAAGAAACACAACCGTAATACTAAATCATTTATTATAACCTGAATTCAATACAAAACAGCGGGAATGTTTCACAAAATATTGCTCATTTCTTCTTAAAATTTATCTATCTCTGTCTTTGCTTTTTAGAATGCTAACAGATAGATCGATAGGCACAATTAAAAAATTATTATTATTCTGGAATATCTTAAATGTCAGATTTATCAAAATTTCGAAATCATAATTTTTGAAGAGTACATATTTCTCTCTTTTTAAATTTCGTATAAAGGGAAAAACCAACTCAAAGTTTTTGTTTCTTTCCAAATTTTCTAATTTATCTTGCCATCCGTTTGCAGTTAAATGAAAACAGGAGACATTGAAAAATATTCACCAATGATTTAGTATTGATGTGTTAATTAATACATTAATGTGTTAATTAATACATTTTAAATAAAAAATGATATTTTCTTGGTATTTTTATATCTCATTTTCGACATCAGAATGCTACAAGTATTGTAGAGAGAAGGATTTGTAGAAATTTTGCTTCTTGAAGTTTTCTTTTTTTATAAACTATCTTAAACGCTTGGCATTATATACTATTAGATTAATTGAATTTAATTAAGAGAAAGGCTTCTGAATCGAATGGCGCAATTTGATTTATATAAAAATCCGGGAAAACTTTGGCTCACTGACTTGAAAATTGAAAATCAGAGGCCTGATTGAAGATCCGCCATTTCAAATTGTCCCCAGAGGTTTAACGGCATTGCGTTGGCGTTAGTCGGAAGAGTGAGATACCGCTCAGTTGCAGTTCTCGTCACCTGATCACTATTCCAACTTATGAGCCCCATGACATTCCATGTGTACGAATTCGAAAACGAAATATTAATCAAACTACAATAAATAATTATCTGAAATAAATGTCTTTATTCATTTTACATAAACAATCCACTTTAAAAAGGCTATTACTAACAGAAAAGAGGATTATGAAATTTGTTTTGAAGAATTTAATTTTAATCTCTTTTGAATTGAAAATGATGAGAATGAATTATTATGGTAAATAACATATTTGTCTTTTGATTTATTAAAACTCGCAATGGAAATAAAATTCCAGTCATTATTTTACCTGCACTAGGTAAGCGGCTACCTGCCCTTGATTGTGGCTGAGATATTGGTTCTGGAGGATTGCTCGAGCCTGCTGTTGCAGCTGCAAACGCCGCAGCTGCTGAAGCTGTACTGGATCTGGAAATAAAAAATGAGTTATCGATATAGGAAAGTGCTGATAATACAGAGTTAATAATAAGCAGTTCAAATCATTAACTTGTAAATTTTGTACCACCAAGTATAATATCTAAGATTTAGGAAATACAATTTAACTATTTAAGCAGGAAAATGAAGTTCAATAAAACTTTTTGTCTTCATTTTTTAGAAATATGTGAAAGTAACACTTTATAAAATCAATTAAATAGTTTCAAAAGAAAAAAAAAACACAATTTTTCGAAAAATGACAACTAATAACAAAATACTTTGCCTGGATACTTGGAGGCTTATATGAAGGCATTTCGTTTTGCTTTAAATCTATTAACAATATCATCGTTACAATAATTTAGGATTACAGAATATTTTTAAATCGAAACCAGTCCGTTCAGGAACTTTTATGTGAGACGTTTCGGGAATTCCCCGGGAGCATCAACTGAGTTCGGTAACTTATTGCTGCCAGATGAAATCTGAATCATTCTTCGTAAAAATATTTTACCTTCTGGTCGAGGCTCTGGACGAAGTGACCACCACGCCAGCTTTACTGCTGTGCTGGGGTGAGTCAGGGTACTGGAAGCTGCTTCGAGGGGTCGAGAGAATAGTCGATTCAGTCTGAATGCTGCTTCTTGGAGTGGTCGACTGGCTGGTGCTGCCTTCTGTGTCACTACTGCCTCGTTTGGAACCGGCTAGGAAGGGGAAAATTGTTTAAAATTTAAATTGACAGAATATCGTGCTAACATGGAATGGAGTAGACACTGAGTTTCGGTATGAAATGTGTTACTTTGTATTACATATATATCTAACAGTTAAAAAAAATCCACTATGAAGAGAAATTTAGGATGAAGCAGTAGACTCCGATATCAGTTTTTTATTCTTTCAAGAAGTCGTGTGTTAATAAACTTTAACTAATTCTTTTCTCTCAATTCTTAATATCCTCTTTGCCTGAATGTAACTGAACATGTTTGGCTATATATGAATTCAAAGAGTAATAATTTTCGTATCTCGTTTTTTGATCTATTTCTTTCCATCAAACATCCTACTTTTTTTTTCTTAAAACACTAAACACTGCATAGTTACCTTAAATCTTCCAAACCTAAAAATGACTATAATTTTTTGTCATCCAGCAGGCCATCCCAAGTAAAGGAGATTGGAGCTAGTTGTTTCAATATATTTTAGAAATGTTGCGAGTACTTTTACGACATGTTCTTAAAAATTTAATTGCTGAGCGCACACAACATATTAAAAAAAACTACTGAAAATATTTTTATAAAATATTCAGCAAAGCATTTTTTTTACCGATGAATTGATTCCTCAGCTTACGGATCACTTTAGGTTCTGGAAATGTCCTTATTTCCTGTGAACTGATGTGAACCTTTGTCCATACAGACATAGAAGGCACTTTTTTCGATGTAGAGGGACCTGTTTTTAATGAAAGATCTGATTGAGATGAAGAGACTTTTTTGATGTGAAAGCACCTGTTGTTGCATCATTATTCCGCGCATTTTTTGCGACGTTTCGTCTCATAGGCTAGTTCGTTGGCTTTGGACGATGAGCCGCAGCTGAATACAAGAACTCCCTATCATCTGAAAACATCCATCTTTAAGGTTTATTTAACGCCCGTTTTGAACACATTTTCATGCTCCACAACTGCTCGGTTTGCTTCTTTCGGGACTGAATGCGCGGTTTTCATGTAATTTAGGAAAAGGTGAAAAACGCTCCACTTTATTCTTTCTCACCTAGAAGCCAAAATTCACTCCACAGCAGAGAAAAAAAATTAAGAGCGTTTTGTTGGACTCTTATTGAATTGATTAAGACAGTTTAACCGCACTTTTTTTCAGATTTAAATTGCCCCTCACCAGCCTATTTTCAGATTGCCAAGATACAGTATTGTCGGGAACTTATGAGATATCATTTCAAATGGCTAAAATGTGAAAAATGCTTTACTTAAAAATGTTAAATTATATTTTCTTACTAATACAATAACTCTTCCATATAGATTTTTTTGAAACAGAAAAAAATACTTTCTTTTCAATCGGCAATAAGTATAAAATCAGGCTTTGTATTAAAATTTCCGTTAGAAAGCAACACTAGGCCTATTTTGAGATAATATCATAAATTTGAATCACGATGGAAAGAGGAGAACGAAACCTAAAATAGCACCTCTCTCTCCGAACTTAAGCATCACACCAATTAGATTTACCGAAACAATTATTCAAGAAGCACTTCAAGGAAGTTTCAAAGGAAAATGATTTAAACACATCAACAAATCACATACATTGATAAAGATCTACAATAATTGACAAAACGTATTTGGATACATTAAAAAAACACATGCAATACAATCAAGAAATATGTACAAAAATAAAAATTTCTTAACAAATATATTAAAATGTTTAACAATTTGTACAAAACAGAATTCAGTATAGACAAGTTGTAATTCATATTAAAGAAGCAGATTCAAAACGTAGATTATAAAATGATTAAAATAAAAAAAGCAGGAATGGGAAGGCAAGGGATTTACATCCATTGTTTGACTGCGTCCAAAAATTTATATTAGTGGGTGATTTAAAAAAATTGTGAAAAACGTGTGTAATGAATTCATAAAATGAAGAAAATGCTGATTTGTTCTGGACCAAGATAGAAAAAAATAAAAGAAACATTTTATTCTTCAGTAGAATATTAAAGAAAGCAATTCTTTCACAAGCAAATGGAGTTAGAAACAGCTAGAAACGTATCAAAAACGCCAGAAGAGCCCTGATAGATAAGTATAACTGCTGCCACTCATTTTATATTTCGCACTTCCTGTTGTCTTTTCTAATTATGTAACTTGTTATTCAGCTAGCGATACTGGCAACGGAAGAGGAATTAGTGTAGAATTTCATCCATGTTATAGATAGAAAATCGTCTTCAGTCACAATAAATTGGCGTCCGTGACAGGACCGAATTCTGCTTTCGAAGAATTCAGAACTATAAAATGTGCAGGTACGAATAATTTAAATTACTGCTTATGAGTTACGATATGAAGTTTACGAAAGTGATTTAAGTTTCAGAAAGTATATTCACTTTATGTTCTTCTTTATAAACATACATTAAGAATTTATTACGAATCATTTTAAGAAACTATTTTAAGTTTTCATGTGAATATGGATGCTTTGAAAACAAAACGAAAGTCGTTAAGAACTTCGTTTACGGCTACGGCGAACAAGTTGAAGGAATGTTTGGCGAAGAAAGAAGACGCCAAAGATGGCGATAAGCTACGCGCATTGAACTCTCAGTTACAAGATAAATTCTTACGTTTAGATGAGATTCAGAATAAAATTTCGTCGTTACTTTTAGAAAATACTGACACTGCTGCCGAATACGAAACTGATTTTCAGGCGGCAGAGGATTATAGAGATAATATACTTGAGATTAAATCCAAGATAGAAACGCTATTAAATAAAGATTCTGGATCTTTTTTGGAAAGTTCTTCCGAGCTTGATGTGGTAAAATTAAACTTACCTAAATTTGAATTAAAGATGTTTTCTGGTGATCCTAAGGAATGTTTGACATTTTGGAGTATATTTTCAAAAATTCATGACTCAGAGGAACTGGCTGCTATAGACAAATTCCAATATATATACCAGTATATGGTGCCTGATTCGAGAGCTGCTAGATTAATTTCCAGTTTCCCAATAACAACTGAAAATTTTCCAAAAGCCGTCGAACAGCTGAAATTAAGATTTGGCCGGGAAGATCTCTTAGTGCAAATATATGTCCGCGATCTCCTTTCACTGTTTCTGAAAAATGCTACGACAGGAAAGAATGCCCCTGATTTAGCCACCCTCTATGATATGCTGGAAACAAAATTAAGATAATTGGAAAGCTTAGGGCGCACAAAAGAGAAATTTGCTGACTTTCTAGAGCCATTGGTGGAGTCATGTTTGCCAGAAAATGTTCTGCGAGCGTGGGAAAGGAGTAGAATTTCAGAAAGTACTGATGATGCTACAAGTCAGAGATCCCTGGAAACAATTATGTGCTTTTTACGCCATGAAGTCGAATCAGAAGCAATGATACGTTTAGCTCGTGAAGGATTCGGTAAAGATAGGGGAAGTGGTGCTATACGAAAAGACTGTCAGAAATCGGTCCATAAAGATGAACCCACTGCGGCTACGTTAATTTCAAGTACAACTGGTGCAAAACGTAATTGTATTTTCTGTGACCACTCTCATCTAAGTCAAGACTGTCAAAAGTTATCTGATGTGAGTTATAAGGACAGAAAATCGCAAGCTAAAAGAAAAAGATGCTGTATCGTTTGCCTTAAGGTTGGACATTTAGCAAAAAGGTGTCATAGTAGAGTGAGATGCTTAATTTGTAAACGGAGACATTATCCATTACTTTGCCCAGATTTAAGCAAGGAAAAGGAAAGTAATTTTTCGTCTAAGGACAGAACAGCCGATAATGAGCAAAGATCTACAGAAACACTGCTAACAAATATTCCCTCTGAACATGAAATATAGGGTGTTTATTTAGTCCCGGACCCATTTTTGATGTTTAATAACTCATAAAATAATAAAGATAGATTAAAATTAATAACATAAATAGTTAAATAGACTCAAAAAGTTTCATGACCCTTGTCAATGAACTTCTACGTGTGCCCCCTTCGTCGCACGGAGAATATCAAATCGATAGTCAATTTCACGGCAGGTAGCGGCAAGCATGTCGGCACCCACAGAGCCTATTGAGGTTGTAATTCTGGCTTTTAGTTCATCAATGTTCGACACTCTCCTCCTGAAAACGTTGTCTTTTACAAACCCCCAATGGAAATAGTCCAGCGGCGTTATGTCAGGTAATCTGGGTGCCCAAGGAATTGGACCTCCTCACCCAATCCATCTCCCTGGAAAATGGTCATTCAAAGAAGTACGAACGATGGTACCCCAATGAGGTGGCGCACCATCTTGTTGTAAAAAGACATGTGGCTGAAGCTTTTCTAGTTGTGGAAATACGAAGTTTTCCAACATGTCTAAGTATACGATTGATGAGACCATCTTTTCTGTAAAAAAGAAAGGCCCAATGACTCGGTCGTGCATTAGTCCGCACCACACATTAACCTTTGGGGAATCCCTTTGTGCCACACTGTATTCATGGTCAGATCCCCATATGCGCACGGTATGACGATTAACAATGCCAGAAACATGAAAGGATGCTTCATCGGAGAACATTATGCGCTTCAGAAAATCAGCATCATCTTCTATCCTCCTTAGCATATCTGTTGCAGAGGCCATCCTCCTAGGCCTATGGTTCAGTTCCAAAACTTGAACAATTTGAACTTTGTATGCATGAAGTCGTAATTTTTTCTTAATAACCTTGCACACCGTCGAAATTGGCATATCCAATTCTGTTGCCGCTGATCTCACAGATATTCTAGGATTGTGTAAAAATGTCTCTCTGACACGCTCAATATCAAAATCACTTGTGCAAGGACGTCCGGAACGTTTCTTATCTGCGATACTTCCAATTTCTAGAAAATTCTTTTTTCACCGCAAGATGCTGTTTTTGGATGGAGGATCTTTTTGGTAAATACTTCTGAAATTTCTCTGTGCTTGCACTATCGATTTCGTTTCTATGAACCACCATAAAATCTGTGCTTTCTCTTGTGGTGTATGCATTCTCCTTAATATACGCTCGAGTAAAACATCACATACAAAAGTACTACATAGAACAAACACATCAAAAGTAAACATAACATTGCAATAGTTGCCAAAAACAAAAGAGAGAAAAATGCAATTGATAAGCAGACGATATTTAGAAAAGTACAGATATTTAGACTGGAAAATGAAATTATCTGAAATTAACCACACGCGCAGACGATATTTACAAAAGTAAAAATATTCAAACCTGAAAAGGAAAATATATGAGTTATTCCATCAATAAATGTCATAAGTTTGTTTATATCTTCATTATTTTATGAATTATTAAACATCAAAATGGGTTCGGGACTAAATAAACACCCTGTATGTCTCAAAACTATTATGATCAGACTACGAAATAGAGACAAGGAAGTCTGTGTTCGAGTATTGTTGGATGATGGATCTCAGAGGTCCTATATTGAAAGGAATTTAGCTGCAGAACTATTAATTTCTCCATCTGGAAAAGATATATTTTCTCAAGGACTGTTTGGCGGAGGAATTTCCCCTGCTTCTGAGCATAAGAGATACATGGTAAAAGTAGAAAGCTTAAATCGCAAATATTCAACTCTATTGTCTCTTCTTGAGCAACAAAAGATATGCTCAATCCTTCCTAGAATACATGACAGAAAATTACTTTCTGAGCTTGCTTCCAGAGGAATAAAACTTACAGATGTTGGAAGAGATTCACAACCTATACGAGTTCTTCTGGGAGCTGGTATACTTGGAAGCATTTTGACTGGCAGAATAGAAGTATTATCTTCAGGAGTATCTGCAGTTGAGACCTTGCTGGGTTGGACAATTTTAGGACTGGGGAAGAAAAAGGAGGTTGTTAACCTATAAAAAGGAAGTTGTTAACCTAGTCACATTAAACTTACAAAATATGGACGTGCCTAAAATGTGGGACTTGGAAGTTTTGGGCATTACAGATCCCATAGAGAAGATAAATGAAAGCCTTCTTGAAGAAGAAACTTTGACCCATTTTAAGGAAAAAATCTGTGAAGATCAAAGATATGAAGTGGCTTTACCATGACTAGCTGGACATCCTGCTCTATATGATAAATATGACGCAGCAGAATACAGACTTCGTACAGCAACTAAGCGTTTGATAGACGAAAATTACTTTGAAGTATACGATCACGTATTTAAACAGTGGGAGGCAAAAGGTATTATAGAAGCTGTCCCAATAGATCAGCTTGCCAAGGAAGTCCATTACCTACCTCACAAACCCGTCATTACGCCATCAAGCAATACCACAAAGGTTAGCTCAGTTTTCGACGCTTCGTTCAAGAAACCGGGATTTGCCTCCTTGAATGAATGCTCAAGTGTGGGCCCAAGTCTTATACATAAAATACTGCCTTTACTATTAAGATTTCGTTCTGGTGTCATAGGTGCAATTGCAGACGTGAAACAGGCATTTCTACAGATACGTTTGAGAACTGAAGATAGAGATGTCCTAAGAATTTTATGGTGGGAGAACACTGGATGCTCGGAAATAAGAATTTATCGTCATTGTCGAGTAGTCTTCGGCGCTTCCTCCAGCCCTTTTCTGCTGAATGCCACTATAAGTTACCATCTAGAACGAGAAAAATTCCAGACAGAGAACCTCAGGAAGACAATTGGTCATTTAAAAGAAGGATTCTACGTGGAAAATTTAGTTACGAGTGTTAATGACGCTACAGAACTGGAACAACTGAAATCGCAATCCATAGAAATAATGAAAGAAGACGCATTTGAATTGCGCTGTTGGGCTTCTAATGACTCTAAGGAAGATCAAGATAAGCAAATGATACTTGGCCTGAGTTGGGATGTAGTCAGCGACGAACTCTCTTGCAAGCTACCAGCAAATATAGATTACACCCAAGAAAAGCCAGTTACAAAAAAAGTACTGCTATCTGTGATCAACAGTGTATACGATCCGATTGGCTTTACGGCTCCAGCTTTATTGTTACCAAAATTGCTTATGCAAGAAGCTTGGAGAGGAAAAATAGGCTGGGACGAGGTGTTGCCTGTAGAACTTGAACATAAATATAAACTTTGGGAGAAAACCATGCATTTCATGTCTAAATGTTCAATATCACGAAGATTTTTTGCTGAAAATTACGATGATTTCACGCTGCACATCTTCACAGATGCTTCTGCCTACGCTTACGCTACATGTGCCTTTCTACGATGTGAATTCAAAGGACAAGTGACGGTCAAACTCATAGCAGCAAAAGCTCGACTTGCTCCAATGAAAAAATCCACAATCCCACGACTTGAATTGTTGGGAGCAGCTCTGTGGATTCTATCCTACGAACTGCTTCTAAAACCTACTTTTGGAGCGATTCAATAGTGGTTTTAAGCTGTATTAAGAAAAAGGAGCCATGGAACACATTCGTTGGAAATCGAGTGAAGGAAATCAGGGATTTGACCAATATAGATGACTGGAGACATGCACCTGGAGAAGTCAACCCTGCTGATCTAGCTACCCGATGCTGCGATTGGTCGGATCTCCTGCAAAGCAAATGGTGGGAGGGTCCCGGCTGGCTGTATAATGATGAAGAATCTTGGCCATGTTCTGAGGTATCAGAGACTCCGGATGAAGCATTTCTAGAGCGGCGTAAGACAGTTGTGACAAATTTAGCCACAGGAAACGAAGTTAGATTTGGAGATAGATTCCTGTACTTTTCGAGCTATAAGAAAATTCTCCGAATGACTGCTTATGTTCTCAGATTCTGCAACAATATTAAGAGAAACTCTCCTAAGTTACTTAATTCACTTTCATGTGAAGAGATTCAAAAGACAGAGGAGACTCTAATAAAAATCTTGCAGTCAGAATGGCCCTCTGAAATACGTGAGAAATACAAGGATACGATACAGTTTTTCGAGGAAAATGGCATCCTGAAAGTTCAAACAAGACTGATTCTCAGTCAAGATCCAGAGGACTTTACACATCCTACAGTTTTACTAGACCATCCTCTTCTAGAAAGACTGGTTTTGCATACTCATAGATCCTTAATGCACGCTGGAATGTTAACGACCTTAGCACAATCAAGAGAAAAATTCTGGATTCCCAAGGGTCGGAGAGTTGTAAAGGCAATTTTACGACAATATATAAAATGCAAAAGGCTGACAGCTGGCAAAATTAACCCAGATCCAGCTCCTTTACCACCCGACAGAATACACAGGGTTGCAGCCTTTCAAATAACTGGCGCAGATCTGGCCGGTCCTCTTTCCTTACGTGGGAGCAAAGCGTGGATAGTTTTATTCACGTGCGCAGTATATCGAGCAGCCCATCTAGAACTGGTTCCATCTCTCCCCACCGAATCGTTTATACAAGCTTTGAGAAGATTCTGGGCAAGAAGAGGAAGAGGTTCTACGGTATACACTGATAATGGTACGAACTTCGTAGGGGCAGCAAATGCTTTGAAATCTTTGGACTGGGATTTCATTCAAGCCGAATGTTCTTTAATGAAAATAAAATGCCCCATGGTACGGTGAATTTTGGGAGAGGATGGTTCGCAGCATTAAAGAACTCCTCCGAAAGTGTTTGGGCAAAGCATGCGTAACATATGAAGAGATGTTGACTTTACTCTCCAATTGTGAGGCTACAATAAATGGGCGACCATTAACATATTTGTCAGACGATCCAAAGGAGCTGAAACCTCTTACGCCTGCTTATTTCATCCAAGATATTAAAGAAAGAGAAACATTTGATTTGGATCTGATTGATTCTCAGCATATAGTGAAATGAGTGCGTTATCTTCACACCTCACGATCAAATTTGCGCAAACGTTTCTACAAAGAATACCTTGGAGAGTTAGTAAGAAGTTCCAAAGTAGATTCAAGAAGAAAGATGATTTCTCTGGGAGAAATCGTCATAGTTGAATCAAAGAACCCAAACCGAATGAATTGGCCATTGGCTCAAGTGATCGAATTGTTTCCAAGCAAGGACGGCGTGGAGCATGTGGCTAAATTACGACTAGCCAGTGGTGAGCTCATACGACCGCTTCAACGAATTTATCCTTTGGAGCTCAGCGCTAGTGACCATCTCATCGAGGACCACCAAAGAACTGATGTTCTCGAGGAAGTAAAGAAATCTCGATGTGGCCGTCCATTAATTCCTGTTAAAAGACTGAATTTGTGAACTGTTAATAATTTTTATTTTTGTAATGTCATATATAAGATTTTGAGTTTGTAATGCAAGTGTGTTATAATTTGTTTATGTTTTGAATTGCTTTAAAGTGTTTGTCTGCAATACAAAAGGTGGGAGAATGTTGCCACTCATTTTATATTTCGCACTTCCTGTTGTCTTTTCTAATTATGTAACTTGTTATTCAGGTAGCGATACTGGCAACGGAAGAGGAATTAGTGTAGAATTTCATCCATGTTTACGGTTTTGATATAGTTCATGTACATAATGTAAAATAAATAGTTTATAGATAGAAAATCGTCTTCAGTCACAACAATAACAATGAATCGTTTTTGGTAGGATTCTTCATTTATATTAATGTGTTATTAAGCTTTTCCATTGATATTTGATTAATTTTTAAATTTAAAGACTGATTATTATTTTTTTTCCTGCCGGAAAAAAAATTACATTTCAGAGCCATTTTTGCTGTGGCATCGCATATTTGAAGGTTTGTAATCTTCAAATAGGTTTTATATATGTATGCAAATAAACGCTTTCATTTTAGAAAATGACGTATTTGACTATTTGAATTGTATATCATGTTCAGTCTCAATAATTTTGCAGCAAATTTAACCGAAATAATTGCTGAAAAGTTTGAAGAGCTGCAAGGAATTAATTTAAGCCCTAGATGTCTCACCTCCTCTGACTTTCAGATAAGCCATCACATTTGGCACTGATTGGCTTGGGTGCATGGGGACTCCTCCAGGTCCTATCGCCATGGAAGGTCCTGACATGGAACTGCGGCCGCTGTCCTCGGGGCCGGTGGAAATTGTAGCTGTTGCTTGCGGCTGCTGCTTAAGCTGCTTCTGAAGCATGGCTACGGCCTGTTGATGGAGTTCCTGCTGCTGTTTTTCTGGAAGGATTCTGGGCTGCGTTCCAGTAAAGGGTGGTGTGGGTGGCGTTAGTGGTGTTGTGGTGGAAGAGGCTGGTGGTGTGGGTGGTGGTGTCTCGTCAGGTACAGCTATGGGGGCCATGGGTTCTTTGGGTGCCGCCACTGGCAATTGTTGAGGAGCGGTTTTCCTAAAACAAGAAATTTTAATTGGTGCGTCATAACCAATGGTTACTGAAAACAGCTTCAATTCATAAATGGGATCCAAGATGTTTAAATATTTATCACTCTCATGAATATGAGATTATTCTTTTAAAATTATTTATCAATATATAATAAAAAATATTTTTTTATTCCATAGCGTTTATTTTTGAATGTTATATTCCGGACTGAATGTTCATATATTACTTGGCGTTACTTAAAAAATAATCCAGTATGTGAATTTCTGTTTATACTTATATAAAGCAATATTTTCCAGGAAAAAAAAAGATCCTGTTGCTGAAAATCACTGAACCGTCTTCCACATTCTTTTAATATTCTCCCAGGTGATTTTCTTTCATCACATTGGTATGATTTTCTTTCATCACAGTTTTTTAATTATTCTATTATCACTTGGCATTGTACATTTCCCCCTACCTGTACAAATTTGGTTTTGTGGTGACTGAGTTTCTTTAAATTCCTTCAAAAATTTAGAAATATCGCTTCAGGATTGCTACTCTAATCTTGAGAAAAAAAATTCTCTTTTCCCTGTACGTATATGTAATACAAGAGGAACGGCGAGAATAAAAACCCTGTGCTAGTTATAATGGAATAGCAGTGCATTTAATGAATAGACAAAGAAAGGGAAGGAAGCAAGAATTTAACATTACTCGAAATAATAATATATTGGAAGCATATTTATATTTACATACAGAAGAAACAATTTCTCTTCATCTCTTGACTAGAATTTAGCAAGACAAAATTTGCATAGTAAGGAGTTGCGATATTATTCATCTGTCATGTTCTTTAATTGTAAATAAAACAAAGTAAAGGACTCAGGTAAATAAAACAAAAAGAAAATCTTTGCTATCTTGATACAAACCATTTTAAGATTACTTAAAAAACTTTACAAAACAAAATTAATATTTTTATTTATTTATTTTTGCGTATTCATATATTTAGGCATCAACTGCTGCAACTTCTGCAGATGTTCCAGTCCTCAATTTAATTTTTTTTTCTTTTGCAGAAATTTTATTTGCAATGCTGCTTTTCGTTTGTTGGACTCCTTTTCCTTTTTTTCTTGCTTTTTCAAAGCTTCGTAATACTTCGAATGTGTTCATTTAGCATAATGAAGCATTTCTTTCGAAATCGGTACATTTAAAAAAAATCCCATCAAAGTTTATGATATCATAAACAATTCTTACGCCAATTAAATAATCTTCTTTCTGCTTTTCGAAAAACAGATCCTTGCTAATACTAATCCATTTTTCACAACCGCTCTGCAATGTGACAACACAAGAATTATTTTTACAACTTCCCCTAAATCAGGAAATTATTTGGACTTCAAATTATTAGAATATAATTCATCCGAACACATTTTTTTTATTGAATGAATGAAGGCTGTCCTTTGTATATATTTTTAAATTTCTTTCAGTTGAATCTCAAATTGGACCTCAGCACATTCTGAACATACCGCGGAAATTTGTGTTTTGGGATAAAGAAGATGAAACAAATCAGCCATTCTTTTTTTCACAAAATAATGCTCTGTACCTCAATAAATGTGGATTTAAACAAGATGCAGTTTTTAAAATAGCAAAATTTTCGGAGCATGCCTTCAAATATTTTGTATAGAATTCTTTTCAAATATTTTCTGTTCAAACTCTTCTTTTTTAGTTTCAGTAACTCCACTCGTAATCAAGTAACTTGTTGTTAGTATTTCAATGTAGGTATTTATTTTAGTCAGCTTTATATGCTGTCTAATGTTTTGCTCCTTCGATTAGGCTTCTTTTGACAATATTTTTTTAATTAATTGTTTTACAAGCATGAAAAGATTTTCATGTAAGAAAGGTATTATCGGTTTAGATATCTAAAATGTTTTAATAAAGGGGTGAGGAATATTATAATGTTAGGAGTGAGGGATATATAATATATTAGTGAGGAATATTTATTCAGTAAAACGCTGCTTTTAGCCAGAATCAACAAGCATTATCACTCGTGACAGACCCATTCAATTTTTTTCACTGAAATCTATATATTTCTTTATGTTGTTAATCACGTTCACAAAAATTGACATTTTCTACCCAACGAATGGCACAAAACCTCAATGGAAATTCAGAAGAACCTGTCATTTCCAGGAAATCGACACGTCCATTCATCCCAGAGAATCAGTTGGTCATCAAAGGTGGTAAATTAAAAATATTTTTCAATTCACTTTTGCTCGGCGTCTCGCTTTTTTACGGTTTTTAAGTTTTTGTTTTGTTTTGTTTAAGTACGGTTTTTAATGTTTTGCTTATTCATTTCTCTTACACATAGTATAGAGAAAGTATAGCAATAGCCGAAAAATTCGAACTAGAGATTTTGACGAATCTCCACGTATTAGACCTGCCTCAGTTCAGAAGACACATTTTTGGAAAATATCAGCCCACATGTCTATCTGTGGCAACGATAACTTAAAAACGCCCTGAACTAGACAGTTGAAATTTGGTAACGGTCTTTACATTCAAGTTTCAGATTTCTATCACATTTTGAGCAAAATCCCTTCACGGGACGTCTGTCTGTTCGGCTGCTCAAATATATGCTAACACGATCACTATAAAACGAAGAGAGCTGAATGGATAAAATACGATGCGCAGAATAAACATCTATCATGTTTTGGGCACAAACCAACAAGGAGTTGACCGCCTGTCAGTCTGTCCTTTTATGAACATGTAACTCAAAAAATTTTGGTTTCAATCGATTTCGAGAACAGAAATTCGATCGGGGAAAAATCGCCAGTTACTCCCTCTTTGTTAGAGAGTGTGCGGGAAATTTTTGGGAAGACCACTGTCGCTGGTCAGTGATGAGATAATGAACGCTAGGATAAACATCATCAGATATACATCTAGCCAGAGGGTCGTTCCTATTTTTCGAGGAACATAACATATGTGCACCTCAACTGATCTATTCGAAGCGCTGCTCTAAAGAAAGAAAACAAATCCTTAAAAAGAGTCGAAAAATAAGAGCTATCTCAAAATGAGTTTCGAACCTGCTTGGACTTGGCTTTGGAGAATCCGAGCTTCCGAGGCTGCCAACCAGTGTTACCGTGCTGGCGGTAGTACTGAGGTTGGTGGGTGTGCTGGGATTGCTGGACTGAGAGGTGAGGGTGTCCGCAGAATGAGAAGGGGCCACCTTCTTGCTGGGAATGTTCAGCTTGCTCGGATCATCCGGCAAGGAGCTGGTCATCTCCAATGCGGTTTTTTCAGATCTGCAGAAAAGGAGATAATTGCAGCAAAAGTATTACGCAATCCATGATTTTGCTTGTGCAAAACTGAAGCTCTGAAACAATTGCCAAATCATTAATGGGATTTGAAACCAAGCACTGCACAATATTCGCGGCCGCTAAAAACACCGGAAGTTTCTTTCCTCTTACACCTACCTTCTGAAGTTGGTCATTTGTTAATTCGAACTGTTATGACTTGAACGCAGTGCTTAGTCTGGCAATGAAATGATATTTTAGTTTAACATTAAAATATCTTTAATAAATTAGAATTGTATTATATTCACACATTTTTACAAGCATTTGACGCAGTTATTATAATGTATTGACTTTTTTAAGCAACCGTTCATCTTATTAAAACTCTTAAAAAGGCAAATGCACCTGTTGCCGTATGTTATAATCTTGCATCTTTTCAAATCAAATGTTTCAGGCAAACGGAAGTGTGGCTTCATTCTAACATTCAAAAAAGATCAAACAAACTGTTCAGGTTTCGCAGGTTTCAAAAAGATAAATTAATTATAATTGGAAATTTTTATAAATTTATGAGAAAATGTTCTAAATTGCTATAGAAATATTCTTAGGCATATAGTCTTAATTTTGAAGATAAAACCATCCTACAATACAGAAACTAGTCGTAAGGACTGAAGAAATAACAGTCTATTTACTTCATTTTTAAAGAAGCAATTGATTTCAAAAGGTGAGGACTAAGACCATTGATACAAAAATTATATTACTGCTTTTAAAGAGGACTTGGAAAAGAATCTACAGAAAGTTATGGAATTACCAGACTTTTATCAGCAACAACCATATCTGAAATGAGTTTTTCTTTATTTTAAACTATTTTTATTTAAAGCATTTTCTTATGTAA
The DNA here is from genome assembly GCA_026543865.1 of Argiope aurantia. Taxonomy (NCBI): domain Eukaryota; kingdom Metazoa; phylum Arthropoda; class Arachnida; order Araneae; family Araneidae; genus Argiope; species Argiope aurantia. The sequence goes on from JAPMOR010028638.1 coordinate 746,855, forward strand.
TATAGACTTAGCTTAAGAAATTTAAACAATTTTCAAAGACGTACTCATAAATGAACTTATTTTAAGCAACTTCTTTATCATATTTAGTCATTGATATGATTCCATTCATAAAATCTATAGGAGGAAGGAGCAAAATTCCAACTTGCTTCATTTGAAGCTTACTGTATAATTTTAGACAGTATAATTTTTTAAATCATAATCAATTTCCACTTTTTAATCTTGAGATAATTTTTTTCCTGAAAATTCAGAATCGGATAACTCCACTGATAGGAAATACAATCAATCGATCAACCGATAATTAAATTCTGAAATAACGTATTGTCGTCAAAAACAGAGAATTCTAACAAATTTCAAAAATAACACTTTAGGAAGAGAGTTATAGCAAGATTTTCTCTTTATATATTGTTTGATTTAAGAAAAATAATGGAGAACTAAAAGAAGACAATTAGATAAATTTCGCCTGCTACCTTTTAGGTTCGGGCGAGGGTTGCGTGATGGGTATGAAGGGTTCTTCAGTCACGGCGGCTGGTTCTGGAGTCGGTGGCGGCGGAACTGGAACACTCATCGGTTCAGGACTGGGAGATTTTGGCAGGTTTTCCCGCATTCTCCTCATTGCCTGCTCCCGTAATTGCTCTTCTTCGACTGCAAGGAAAGGAAAACGTTTCGGAAAAAGGAAAGAGCCCATTCTAGCAGAAGCTATCTTATACGAATGAGAGAAGGCGTAGTATGCGACATGAAGATGAAAGCAGCCTTTGTATCCATACAGATAAGGCATTTGAAAAATGTGACCCCAACTAATAAGAATAATATATAATATCCCATTAATAGAATAAATGTCAACTCCTTTACGTCTTTCTTCCAAAAAAAGGAGTTTAATTTAATGCAAAGGTTTCTACCGTGGTCCAATTGCTAATTCCTAACCTGATATAGATTAGGAATTCCTCAAATGAAGTGAAGAATGTGATTTGAATCAATAAATATATTATTAAAAACATAAGAAGTCAAAAACGGCCCTTTGTTATATTTAAAAATTTTCCTTGACACATTAACATTCTAAGCAAATAAAGTTGTACTCTTCTGAGACTAAAATGCCCAGTATTATGAATCTTGAGTACAGACGATTTTAGATTATATTGATGGCGTCCTCGAGGATAATCTAAAGATGCTTTTTCTTCGAGGAGGAAATACCCGTCAGTTTCTAAAATGATAAAATTCAGATCTTCTTCGTTCAACAAGGGAAGGTTGCCTTATTTGAGTAAATTATTTTTCATTTACAGAGAAAAAGTAGTAATTCTAAATAAAAAAACCCTTTAGAATTTTATTCATCTTTAGAAATGATGTAGCTAGCTTTCATAGAAACGATTAAAAATCTATCAGAAATGTAATATTAGTCCAATTGCTTTTCAAATCGAACAGCCAACTTTATTAATCCAAATGAAACCGAAAATAGTTTTTGATTTTTTCATTTTACATCAGCACAAAAGGCGTGAACCCAGAATTTTAGCAGTTCCTCTCTGTAGTAGTTTTAGTGATTGTAATAACGTTATGCTTTTTTTTGTTTTGTTTATTTGGATTGTTTCAGCTCCTCACTCTGAGGTTTTTCTGAGGAATTTAGTGATTATTACAATTTTCCAAGCTATTCTAGTTCGAAATAATAGTCGCATTGATTTAAACAGTCTAATTTAGAAATTGTTTGTGGACCCATTTATGAATCTTTGAGACAAAGAGGGGAAAATCAAACCTAACATTAGTCTTAAACTATTTTAATAAATTTTTTTATATTAGATTGTAAAAACAAAAACAAATTGTGGATATCATAATACATTTTACTATTTGCTTTAAATCATTATAACGACTATTCATTTTTTATTAAGTAATACCTAAATGTAAACACTTGTTTGTTAACTGCATTCTTTTAAAATAGGGTCCCATATAAATTACATTTATATAACTGTTAACCTTACAGTCCAATTAAACAGATGATCCAAATAAAGCTGCGTTTCTTAACTATGATTTGCTTTCAAAATATTTAATCCATTCCGTGAGCTTTGAAATTTTTCAGCTAAGACCAGTTGGAGAGAGTAGTATATCACAAAGAGACAATATGTGGATCGTGCAAAATAGTGTCACATCAACTCGGCGCAACTTGCGCTTGGTGTTCGACATTTTTGCAGTAAGCGCCTGTTCACCTGAGACGTTTCCCTGGACACTTTCTCATCAAACCATCTAAACGGTTGTAAGGGAGAGAGGCTGCGTGGCTTGTCGAGCTCGATCTGGCAGACCAGCGAAGGTAGGACGGCAATTCTCCCTGATGAGGTATTAGAATACGCCCTCGCATATCCGAAATGCAACACTGTGGCCACTCAAAAAGTGAAGTTTGGAAAACCCTAAGTGAATTAGGCGCTCATCCATACTGACCACCACCACCACAGGTTTTACTGGACGGGGATGCCAAGGGACGCTATGTATGATGCAACTTCGTCATGAATCATATCTAGGTCCAGCTAACAATCTTGACAGATCTGGTGCGGACGGGTGAGGTATGCTTTTCACGGAATAGGATGTACAATAGCCAAAGCTCTCTTTATTGGACGCTGAAAAATCTCAGATGTTCTACCCACGTTCGATATCAAATGCGGTTTTTTATTAAAGTTTCAGTGCCCCATTTACAATAACAGGCTGATCGGCCCAATATTTTACAATGGCACGTTAATATGTATACGATAGGTTCAACTTCTACAGAATGTAATCATCGATTTTGGGGAGAACCTACGGTTGCTTTATCTTAGGAATCTGAATCAGTATCTCTTCAAGGAATTCGGGAACCAAATAAGTGGGTATGACAGTTTCGAAGATTGTTCGAAAAGGTTCGCCTGTTCATTAGACTTTTTCCTATGCTCATATCTCAAACAGCAGGTGTATGCGACTCCTCCATAAACATTACAGGTCCTTAAACGACGCATTAGGGACGCTTGTGTCAATGTGTCACCCTCTATGGTCAAACGTGTGCAATGTGAAATTTAAACGAGAACCCAAATGCGCACTGCAGCGTCGAGAGAAGTTTGAACATTTCACATAAAGGTATATTGTTATAACTAAGGTAAGTTTATTTTTTCTTTCTCAAATGCTTTTGTCACTTCACAGTATAGGAAATCACGATGAAACAAATGCGAGTTTTAACCGTTCTATGTTCACAAGGTATTTTTTCATACTAAATTAATGATGCTTTACGTCTTTGTAAATCACAATTTTTCCCTATCTCGTTCTGTTCTTGAGATAAGATTGTAACTCCACAGTTTTGCATTAGGTGCCGCTATAGACGGTTTCATTCAGTAGCGCATGGCTACTTTACTATGCCTAGACACAGTTTTATGAATATATCAGCAGCCGGTATACAGGTATGATTATACAGGGCATACTGTGTGTATATATAGACATGTTCGAGAACTGTTGAAATAAAATGAGCGGTGATTGTTTGCAAAATTTATCTAAGTATTCTGGGTCTCAGTATACTCCTGCTGACAGAAAAATAGAACGCTTCTCATCCAATTTGATTTTTTAAATTAAAAAACAGAAGACTGATTTCCGTTTGTGGGGAAGAGCTGCCTTATTTGAGCCATCCGCTTTTATCCTAACCCTTAACTGGGTGGGGGAAATTTCAGGACATAACTGGGGAGGTTCGGTCTTCGATTCAATTTTCTAATGAATGTAGTAGTATGAAAAACTGCCAAAATATTTTGCCGATATTTTTCTTGATATATAGATATGTTTAAGAAATTTTTCAAAATATACTATCATTGAAAAATAAACGCGTTGGAACATACATTTTCTTCTCAAATAAATAATATTCTTGAAAACACACATTACTTTTTACTTTTAAAATCATATTTATTTTTACAGTATATGGAGGTATATAGAAGACAATATAATGTAAAATTCAACAATTATATGAAAAAAAATGATGATGGGTAAAATGGACCCTTTTTTTTATCAGCTTGTGTTACTTTCATAGCACGGTTTTCTAGGGCATTTTAAACATACAGATTAAGAACTAGTATAAAAATCCACCCATACATTCTGTATATATATCTCTTGGTATATAATATATTTTATAATTTTTTCAAAATACAATATCACTAGAAAAATTAATTATGTTTGAGCATAACATAATCAATACATATCAGAATCCATTGAATGCGAACTTTCATCGAAAAACTCTTCTGTACCATTATCCTTATCAATCAAATCATTTTTTGCTTCATTTAAAAGTGTCTGGAGCACTGCTTCATAATAGGGTCAGTCCATTGGATGATATTTCGGGGCCCAAGTTGTAGCGCCCTCTGCTAAACCTTAGTTATCAATGGGACACTCACAGGGAGATGCGGTCTTAGAGACCGCGCTCAAAGAAATAACTGAATTATTTAAAAAAGCATTGACTGAAATCGATCGAAAAAGTGCACGTGCATTGAAGGTCACAGAACAGGAAGCTACAGGGTCTATCCATTCCATTGAGATAAAAATAGAATAGAGGTGACCGAAAATACTTCGCTCCCCAGTGAAGGGTTTACTTCCGTGCCATTAAATATTTGGTTATGAGATAGGTAGCGATATCAGTTATATGGAGCCATGACAGAATGGTATGAATATCCATGAAATAAGAGAAAAGCTTTATTCATAACGTGTTGGACTCTCCTTTGATTTAATGATAGATTGTGTGCGAATTAGGAGGGTCGGGAACAAGATTCAAAGTGACGAGAAATTAGAAAACAGTCTCTCATTCCGAAACGACTCCAAATACCCCCATAACTGTTCACTAATGTTCGAGTCAGGGGGGGGGGGGGTCAAAGCAAGATTCTCTACTTTTTTCTCCTCTTCACATTATTTTTGGCGGTTTTAGCAGTGTGGATAAGAGTGGGGTCGTCTTGGTGAAGTGGGCATTCTCCGTAAAATATAGAGTGGAGAAAAAAAGGATGCACCTGGTTCCACAGAATATCGACATGCTGAGCAACTGTAAACAAATGTCATCTTCCCGTGCAGACCCCAAACCACACCAAGATATCGCACTCTATATAATAAGGGTACCGCCTCCCTACTTCCTAGTCAACAAAAGGCAGACAGTAGAAAATTCTTCTATGGGCATTCTTCACATAGAAGCGCGTCCCGAAATATCTTGGAAGTTGATTTGTCAGAGCAGATGATTTGTTGGCATTGTGATGTGCAGTCTCTGTGGGTTTTAAACCACTGACGACGCTGAAAAATAGAAAGGGATGTTACCAATGATTTACGAACTGCAACTCTTCCATAAACGTTCGAAGCCTAAGTTTTCTCTTTGGACAGTTTTTGCTGAAATGGTGTTCCAAACTTAGACGGTGTTTTAAAATGGTGTTAATGGTGTTTTAAATGGTGTTTTATCTTAGACGTTATCTGGTGTAAAAGTGTTTGCATTTTCGGGCCACTATGCAAGTCAATACTTTTTTCTTCTTCTCTGTAAGGCTTTTACCCGTCCTCTATTTTGCTTTTTCCTGTCCTCAGATGCCACATTACGGTATTTCATGTACGCTGTCATAACGGCTGATACAGTACTCCTTTCAGTCTCCAAATAATAGATTGTTTCCGTCATCGAACAACCAGTGCACTGCATGCCAACCATCATGGCTTTTTCGTACTTTTACAGCCCAGTCATTATTGAGTTTTTCTGAGAGGACGGTAGATGCATGTAGCACCTACGACTGATTCAGCGATTGATACCTAGCATTTTATAGACACCAGATCGTACACTTGAGTGCAAAGTGACATAAGTGTTCTGTTAGACCATGTTTTTTTCATGGGTGTTCGTATTATTTTGTCACTTATTTGTATATGGGAAAACTATAAAACTCAGCGGAATTTTTGTTTTGTATTAAACTCATTTGACACACAGAATCAAATAACTCTAAGAAGAAACGTTTAAAAAATCGAGAGAAGTAATCGATTTGATGAAATATTACATCACATTTCAAGTAGTTAAAAAATGCCATTCAGAAAGTAAATTAAAAATAAAAAAGTACGAAGCCTATAACGATTATTTTTTTAATTCTAAACCTATGTGAAAGGCTCTATCAACTTTTCTCTCACATGCTTTGTTTATATTTGATTTATGTTTTATTTTTTTCAAATAAAATATAGTTTTCCAGCATTATATGTTTTATTTGATTTGTTTTTTAAAAAGTGTACAATAACAATTCTTTTTTATCACATGAATTTCCAAGTGTTATAAATGGCAATGTGCAGTGCCAGATGAACGGCTATCAGAAACTTGTGATTGAGAGAAATGAAAATCATAAGTATGTTAAACACAAAAATGAGTCAATGCTAAGTACAGTACATGCAATGCCGAATTGTGTCTCTCTTACATTTCCTGTGACTGAGCCTCCAATGCTGCTGACTTCTGGTGACCAGCATCTGCTGCGCCGCCTGTATTTGGGACAGGGAGGAATCGGCGTGGTCTCTAGACTCTCCCATATCTGATATCGTGCTCACTGTGCTGATACGGCGGGAGTAGTCGTAGTCAGCTGCAACGTGCCCTAAATCACCCGGGATACCTTCTCCTGCAACGATGTCTCCGGACCTGGAAGAAAGAAAACAGCCGACTGAAGAAAATACAGCTTGTACTGTATAATAATAGTCGAAACGACATTGGTACTTCATAGTACTTCCATGTCACGCAATTTGTTCTTAGACATGTAGGATACTGGAAACAGTACCAGTGATGGTGGTGTGGTCTACTGTTAGAACAATATCTTGAAGAAGTTCGTTAGTGAATGTCATAAAATAAATTTTTCTCTGAAATTAATTAATATTCACACGGGTTTAAATTCGAATAGAGCAATTCACGATTTCAGAGAGGAAAAAAAGTCACGAATTGCTACTGAATGGTTCCAGAGTTTCTTCAAACTACAGACCAACTCAGCCGAATAAACTGCTGGCAACTTCTCGCCTTCCACATCACCGGAAACCAAGTCCTCATGGCATTTTTGAGCCTGCAACAGACTAAAATCATTTCTATATAACGCCGATTAATTGGAGAGGAGCGGTCAACTAACAGAGGTAGTTAATTATATAATTATCACTGTTAAGTCTGCATAAACCCCGTATTCAGAATTATTTTATATTAATGTTCCGGTGATGTTCTTGCGTATCAGCGAACAACGGAATTTCTAGTTGACATCATGCTGATATATCTTGATACGTTAAGGAAAACCAAAATCTCAAAATCTTCAAAAAAAAAAAAAAAATGCTGAATTTTGTTGTCATTTTTACAATTTCAAAATTACTACATTTCTTATTTTCCTAAATGTTCCTTTTATTAATCTCGACGATAGTTAGATATCAAAAGTTTAATTTTAAATTTTCATCAAAACACGGCGGAAAAAGTTGTGACTGTCATATCAAGGATACATCGTGTTCAATTTTCTGTGAGTAAATTTATCATTATAAAGATAGTTTACCTGTCGCTGTTACAGAATTTATACGACCATATTATAGAGATTTATGAAATCCAGAATTACTGAAGAAATGTTAGCATATTATGAGATGTGGTTTCATTTCTAAAGAAAATAGTATTTTAATGGTAGTTTTTTCTAAGAATATTGATGCCATATAAAAGTCAAATAAAGAGAGAATACTGAGTGCTAAACAATTTAATCTGAAAAATCAAGGGAAGTAAAGAAAGGAACAGACTTTAAAGGACGATAGAAAATCAAATCATTAAAAAAATATTCATTTGGATTAAGAGGCAGAAATATTATGATCAAGGAACGATTTTTCATTCAAATATGTTTTTCACACTAAGTGAATTTTTCTTACTTGATCTGAATACATCACATTCTCAGAAATTCTAGTCTCCATTCATACACAGTGTGGAAGATTAAACTTATTGAAATTGGAAGCCTTAGCGTTAAATTTCTTGAAATCAAATATACTTATTTACATATTTCTAATTATTAGCCATTGCAATGAAAAGAGTCATTTTGAATCTTTCAGTAGCCATAACTATGCTTCTATTAATAACAATTGGGATTTATATGATTTTAATAAGATGTGATTTCCATATTATGTAACTTGGAAATTCATTGAACAACCTATGAACAATTCTTAGCCAAATACAGTATACTGGAAACGTCTTTGTTTGCACAGATAAAGTAAGGAGGAAAACGCAATAGCAGAGAAAACGACAGGAATAGGGCGATACTTAGAACTTTCACATCTGATGGCGCGTCGTATGCCGCCGTTCAATGTATTTGTGATATTTGCCGGGTGAAGAGTGTCAAACCATTTCAGTTTAGGCAAGGTTAAAAAACATGAAACAACCAAACAATGATCACAGAAAAGTGACACTTCTCCGAATAAGCATTGTCAGTTTTAACGTATGCACCATCATTCCATCGACTCTGCTTGATTGGTGAAACCATGACAACTTACGTAAAGCCTTTTGAAATTCTGACGCATATTTTCACCCGATTTTGCATTGTATCAATAAAATTGCAATTGCTCAATATAATAGAAAGGGTGCTATAAGAAAAATGAATATTACAACGCTTTCACGATGAATCGCTCCTTATTTAGTATTTCGCACTTTCACAAATCAATGCACCGTGAAATATGATTAGATTTGTATTATTTGTTTGGTACATTTTTTACATTTGAAACAGATTATTTTAATACAGCCGCTTTTGGAAACCAACTTGTTCGCAGAGATGAGTGACTGTGAAATGATTCACATAAAATTCAAATACGTACAAGTCAACTGGTCATTTGATGCGACTGGAAAACTTGAATTTAATTGAATCAGTAAACTTTAAATCAAAAAGTGCATAAAAGTGCGGAAGTGAATATTCAGCAAAAGCACTCAACTTAATGTTTTGATGGACTCGTTTTGATTCCCCTGCAGCATTTAAGAATTTGCATCAAATGAATTGCATATCGAGATGAATTTAAAAATATCATTAAAATGAGGAGGAAAATTTTGCGGAAAGGAAATTGATATCATTAAAGAGATAATTGTTTGAGTTCGAATTTTAATTTTTTTTCTCAAAGGCAATTTTTGCGATATAATTGTTTTGGAATATATGAGCATCCATTTTCATAGACAAATAATAGCGATTAACCATCTGTCGACGGTTAAGCCCCGATTTTCTCGATCTCTTTCGTCCTTTTTCTTCATTTATTTTGAATCATTTCTTCGATTGAATGGAATTTTTTTGATGACGTAACAAGCCCTTTCCAGGACGTTTATAATAGTGGTAATTTTGTCGCTCCCTTCGTTGGCTAAGAGAAGCGTCGAATTCAATGAAGCATTCTGAAATGCGTACGATTTTTCGTTTACATTTAACTGTTGCCATAAGAATGATATCCGTGCCACGTACGTTAGCGTTTTATACATAGAGAGAGATTCCCACGTTATAATTTGTTTGTTCTTATTTCCCGCGAAAGAATCGGAGAAAATGAAGAGCTCGACTTTTTACAAAGAAATTCTGTCAGTCACTGAAAAATTATTTCAAAATGACACACTTCAGTTATTTGAAAATAGCCAATAGGAATGTTAATGAAATCATGATCAAACCAGATTTCGCTGAACGGAATTTTTGCGTTTTGATTTGGCTTTACCAAGATTGGCATTTCAGGATAATCTTGAATATAATTGTCGTAATTATCTACTGATGATACAAATAAAATCAGTGGCGTTTGTGTGTCATTTTCTTTGATCCGTCCTTCGGTTTTAAATGCGACATTATAATATGGAATAATTATTATATAATATTATTATATGAAATTTTGCTTATGCCTATTATATGGACTTTGCAATTGTTAGTGACGCGTATAAAATATTATTTTCTACATCCATTAAATGATTAATTCATTTGAATGTGAAATTTCAATAAATTTTGTTTTTATAAATGTAACTGATTTATATTTGAGTTAACATTATGTATAACACATTATTTATTGCTTTTCCACGTTTTTAAATTATTAGAGTAGAAAGCGCAGAGGAGTGTGCACTCTTACCCTGCGGAGTCCTGCAGTGAAGCGCTGATCTGTCCCTCTGGCTGATAGTGCACTTTCTTCAGGGCTTCCAGAACCGTCACGCCATCTGTGAACACTCTGTAAGTAAGCAGGAAAGTGTTCAGGAAGTCTATGCTCAGAAATCGCAAGTCCGTCAAACGTTCGAACAAGCGCTCGGGACTGGCGTACCGGATCTGGAGGAGAAACCATTCAAATGAGGAAACAGAAGTACCTGAACCTACTCTCTCTATTTTCCTTTTAAATTATTGTTAGATTCAATTTTCACGATAGAAAAATACAAAAAATAAAAGCGGCATGATTATACAATAGGGTAGTTTCGTTCCTGTTTAAACCATTTTTCTGGGATTCATCCTTTTTAGTAAGTTACTACAGCAATGGACTAAAAATAGACTGTTTGTATGAATGTATTCAGTACATACATGCGAAACTTTGAAAAGAAACTGTTGCCTCCATTCAACAAACGTACCTGCGGCAATTTACAGGAATTCAGAGTTCTGCTGAAGCGAATGTCCACATCATCTTTGAACAATCTTGGATCATTCCTGGAAATGAAAGAAATAATCAATAACAAAAAATTAAAATGCGGTTTCTATTTCACAGAGATTTTTTACTTTCTCGTGTACGAAATATACCAAAGTACTATGTAGTATAGAGTTTTTTTATTCTACAAAGTGGATTTGCAAATGCAAATCAACTTTCAAAAGTGCACAAACGATTTGCAAATGCAAATCGCGTGTGCATGCTATCGTAGAGTTATAATAAAGATAAATTTCCCCCAAAATAAATAAATGAACAAAAAGACGAATCAAGCCTAAGTCGATGTCTTTCTACGATATCTCAGGCTAGAGGTCAGAATATTCTTAAACGTTTTAATAATAGATGTCACAGTTTGGAGCATTTTAACTTTTGCAGATACGTTTCTGAAATGATGTTATAAGAAAACTCACACAAAAAATGAACTTGAGTTAATTATTCGTATTTTTTTTCGTTTGAGAGTCTCTCATTTTTAGATTTTTAAAGCCAACTTAAACATTTAGAAGTAAGTTTTATCCCCAGAAGTTCAGATCTCTTCAGATTTGGATTTAATTTGGTTGATTTTCTGTCTTCATATGTTTATTCGATGACTCAGGAATGTAACAAATTAGACGAATGAATCTTTATACAAAAATTGTAGATTTGAGTTTCTTTTTGAACTTGGACAGCTAAACGAGAAAAGCATAAAAAGCACACTTCATTACTTATTAAAGACGCCGTGCAAGCTTACGAGGAAGACCCGCTGCTTGTTTCATAAATAGTAAAAATAACAAGAATAAGAACTTCGTCGTGTCCGCGTTACCACGGAAAGAGGGTGCCGTAGCTTCTGAGGGAAAAGACCCCTGAGCACCCTAGGGCAGAAGTCTGACTTCTAGCTCATAGGAAGATGAAACTCACACATTCGCTTGCACAACCCCTTTTTATAGGGGGGCACATTCACACACCTCACAGATAGAACACAGTTAAAAACAATCATACCCGAACCGGAATTCGAACCCGGGCCGCCCAGATCACGGTGAAAATGCGCTCCTTCTTGGCCAGAACGTTTCGTTGAGTAGCTCATATGCAGTTATATAAAGAATTTTAAATAAAACATTAAAAAAAAAGGGAACCTTTATTGTTATGGTGGAAAGTAATTTTTTCAAAATCACAATTATTTCCTAGTTTTAAGTCTTTAATTTATAAATCAATATCAAAAATATTCTGGAATCTTCAAATCTAGAATATTTCTAATATTGATTTGTAAATTCCTATCCGGTGGCACTCCTTGAGCACATCAAAAATCTGATTACATTAGCGGTTAAGTTCGCAAAAATGTTAAAATAGCACATTGCCATCAAAAATACAAAAAATATATAAAATTTCCGGAGCATCTGAGAAAAAAAAATCGTTTGCAAAATCCCATCTATTGAAACATGAAACAAGCCGATAAATAATGTGCAACACGCAAGAAAAAGAAAATAAATCAGGAAGTGCTGTAAAAAATGAAATTTCGAGAGAATTTATTTTTGATATTAGCAGATTTTAGAGAACCAATCTTTTGTCATAAATCTAGAAAACTGAAACAAATTTTATTTATTGCTAATTTTTTATGCTGATGGCTGCACTGCCCTTGCAAAAGATCAACATATTTGCGTAAAACTAAAAATATTATTCTTGATTTTATACATCGAAATGCAATATATGAATTTATCAACATATCAGTAACGGGACGCTAGTTGTATTTCAAATAACAAATGATTCATAGTATAATTCATTTTTGAGTTTATATTTTGTACATTATATAAATAGAATAAATGAGAGAATGCCGTAAAAAGTATCTCAAATTTCGATAGGGTGGCATAGATGTGGGTGGCGGGGGTAGGCAGCAGCAAAAGATTTGCGGGAGCTGCTCCGAGACACGTGGATTTGGAGCATGCGCAGAACGGATCGTTTTCCCAGACACGCAAGCGATCGAACGATCTTTCTCATCTCTCGGCTGCTTCGAATTGCTCTCACCCCTCTGGTCATCCCCCTTCCGAGTTACTAAAACGGATACTGTAGCTTCTACGGTTGCGCAGCCATTTTATCGAATGAGCATGTGGCATATGGCATATTGTGTGTGTCACAGGTGACATGGCAAGATGTGCCACTACCAGTTTGTCAGCAAGGAAAAATTGTTCATGAAGGAAATCTAAGGTTATCCAATATGATGAGGTTTACAAAAGGGGGTGCAAGAGAAAAATATGGTGAAAGCTAGGCCCACCATTCCGGAAGTGATGTCATACTCGGCTCTTCGAAAGGCAAAAAAGGAACTCAACTAAATTATGCAGAAGGGCATGTTTCTTTTTTTAAAACTTATTCTCCGGAAAGTTATTTTAAGTGCATAAATTAAACTAAAATAATCCAATAAAGAAAAGGAAACGTCATCAACAAAAACTGAATTTGATTTATAAAATATAGTATAATGTTAAATGGTGCAAAGATAAAACTTTAAACCATAGCAGTCAAATTTGCATAGGTTACTTATAAATAGAAAAGAAAAAATTGCTTTAGGAGGAAATGTTCGAAACAGTAAATAAGTTGGAAAGAAAATAGCGACAACAAAAAATTACTGGATGCCAGCAGTTTGGGATTATTATTTATGAATCTTCATGATAAATTCAGACAATTTCAGTGCATGAGAATACTATTCAGTGACAAATGATGAAAAACATCTCCGGGATCACATTAACAATTAACTGGGTAAAACATTAAAAGAATGCGATCATTTGCAGAGCCTGAATAACCCATTGTCTCCGAATGTACATAATATTAAATTCAAATTAAATGCATTTTTTATTCTTGTAAACTTAAGCTGAAATATCTATAATGAAAAATTCAAATTAGCTGAAGCCTATTTTAGACTATTGTGTATTTTAGGCTATTGTGAATTTGGGTGGATGCATGTCGAAACCACATAATCACTGTTCTGACAAAACGATATATGACAAATTGGGTAAGATACTTTTTTATTCAAAATTCCTGCAAAGATTAGATACATTAGCTCTCAAACGGTTGCATGCTACACACAAGTATACGTATATCATGAGTTCCCTACATTTGTTCTATCAGACTAGAATATAGTTAATAGTTCCCCAGTTTTTCAAAATTCAAATCCATTGCGGTTTATATATTCTTTGACTTACGATACAGTAATATGGTCTTAATAATACAAAAGTTTTAAAACTGTGTCAGGATGCCACCATTCGAGTTACAGAATTGAACGTATTTTATACGTGCTCTGTTTCCGTTTGACATCACCACCAAGAAGACTTTTTTTAAAAACTCATTTCGGAATACAAGCAGTCATCTGAAGATCGAGAAGGGTAACTGCATAATCTAATATTTAAGCATATTATTAATATAAAGAAAGAAAAATCAAATTTAAATCTGCAGAAAGAAAAATCGGGTTTTCACTTTCTCCAAAGCAATCTCTTAGCAGAAATTCAAATGCTCTGTTTGAAGACGATGCGATTCTTCAATTTTTGATTCCGCATTTTTATAGATTCGCTACGAACATGAAAGTGAGTATTGCGATATAAAACGAATCGTAATGCACAAAGCAAGCCAATGGCCTAACTTTAAAATGATTTTTTATTATGTTTAATGAGCCGGCTGGTGAACGAAGGAGTTGAAAATCTGTGCCTCTCTTCTAGAATAAATTTTTGATTTTTCTTCAACTCAAATTTGAATTCAAATCTAACTTTATAAATGAAATCGTAATGCTTTCGCCGAAATTTTCTGAAGTTTGATATGTTTCCGTCAGAAGTGATCCTAAGAAAATTTATTTTGTTTTTTTACTAACAATTCTCCTTTATTATCATCCACGGCCCCCACTGTTAGTTGCACGAACGTTTTGTTATTTGAGATTCGTTCCAATCAAAAAGAATGAAAACAATGGGAATATTTGTCAGATTATTGGATGGCAAACTAAGAAATGAACGATAGCTGAAAAAAAAAAAAACCCGTGTTCATAATAAAACGAACGAAATTTCAAACAGTAACTTCTGTAATAGTTATTAACGAATAATATTTCACTATTAAAAATTGTATACAAAATGTGTATTTAAAATTGTGATACACATGCCTACAAGTAAGATATAATATAAAGACTAAATAATTCGCGCTTTAGTACTCCTATAACCATAATCTTCTCCAAACAAATTTATTCGGTTCCGCTAGCATGTTATTTTTTTCAGAAAAAGTCATCTTTAGTAGCAACCAGGAAACCAGATCTGTTGAAGGAACGCTGGGGGAAACTAAAAAATTTATCGGCAGACAACTACGAATGTTTCTTTTTCCCATCTACCTGCTCATCTCTCGACTTGCTAGCTAAGAACTTTCGCCGGATTTAGTATTTTCCTACTTAAAATGAGCCCTTCGAAAGCCTTCGCTACCGAACGGTCTAATCCACCATTAAGTTGTAAGTGAGGTGGAATCATACGTGTTGAGTTGCAAAAGATAGCTTAAAATAAAGATATTCATCTCACGAAACATTTTTGCACTGAGTTCACATTTAAAACAATGCATGCATCTGGAATTAAAGCAATAAAAGCCAGCGGACCTATAAATAATATTACTAAGCGCATTTAATTATTTCCCCTTGCATTATTTCATTTTTGTAAAGATGTATTCGATTTTTTCACTCATTCCCCATAGAGTTGTAGAATTTTGAAATTTTGTAAACGTGGTTTCGATGACATTATAGTATTTGCACATTTAAAAGCTTAATTATCAGCTAGTTAATTAAATAAATTGAACTGCGTCTCTTATAAGTGTCCCCACCTGGTAGCGAGTTCGTAAAAAATTGATTTTAAAATAAAAAAAAGAAAAAAGAATTCTTTTTTCAGTAAAGTAATAAAGCTGAATTTTAAAAACGATGATTCATCAAATTGATTTTTGTTCCTCTATTCCTGATTTTATGAGTGAGAACTTCCTTATTGATTTATACATCAGAAAAGAAAAAATAAATAAATAAATGTCGCAACAAAATTCTGTCCTGATGAGTCGATAATTCACCGTAAGAAGCTAAAAACAGAATCCTATTTTATTTTGAGCCAGAAGACAATGAAAAGAACTGGGATCATCTTCAATTTACAAAATACGTTCTTCTATTAGTGAACTACAGAAGAGAAAATATTTTTTCGATAAAGAATGTAGGGGTAAAACAAAAGTTTAAAATTTAAGAGGCTCATAAAACTGCTCTAAATAAATTAGAATTTCAATATTATTAATAAAATAAGAGTCTTTAGAAAATTTGGTAACTTTCATTCAAATGTAATTAATTTTACCTTACCGTATTGTTTTCAGGGCAGCAAGCCTTTTTACTTTCTGTTAAAAAAATTGCTACTATTTTTAAATATATTAATATAAAAGTACTTATTCTTTGAGGACTTTTCCTTTTTGTGGTTTTCTTCTTTGTATTTATCCATGTTTTTTGATAATTCATCATTGTGTTAAATTTTGAATCTCATTACTAAATGTTTTTCTTTCTATTTCAGTGCAATTTGTATGTTCCATTTGAAAACAATTCAATAAATTGATTGAATGCCAATTATCTCATGAAAATATGAAAACGTCGTATTTTTCTTGAGAAAACACACTTTGATACATTTAGAAGCCTAGCATCTCCAGACGGAAGTAAAAATTTGATTATATATTTTCCTCCTTTCAAACATGAAAGGTATAAAATTAAAATGCATAAAAAGAGTTCAGTTTAACAGTTTCAAATAGTGAATGTTGAGCAATGAAACAGAATTGTTTGACAAGTTCCGATCAGATGTTTTCAAAACCCAAAGATACCACAGCACACATTTAGAACGTCCATTCAAGCCAGTGTTAAAACTAAACACTTGTAACGAAATAATGTGAAAGCATAACAAGTTTATCAATAAAAATAATTTTATTTCTTTTATCTTTTATTTCTTCTCATACGAAATGTATAAATAGAAAGTACAGTCATACTAGGAAAATTCGACACTAATGTATTTCCACGTTTTAATTTTCCGAAATTACAAAATATCAGTTTTTGCCTGCCATCATTGTAAGTGAAAAATGTAACCAGCTAGAAAGAAGAAATGAGTCCCCTACTTTTCATAATAAATTGCAGATTGTTGTAAAATTGGGAATGAAATCTGACAAAGAGAAAGTTATCTGATCGTCCTCCAAATGCATGCAAACATCCGAAAAACAAGGGAAAAAAAAAAAAAAAAAAAAAAAACAGAACAAAAATGCAAGCTTGATGGGTGAAATCTCAAGTATGGTTTTATCAACTGAATTGAAAATTATATGAAATCTTCGGTTGAAGTGACTCAACAGAAAATAAGAAAACAAACCAAATATATGAACTTCAGCGTATAATCCTTACACCAAAAGTTCTGATGAGCATCCTATTCTGAAGAAAATCGGTCAACGTATTTAATTAAAAAGGCATCTTCAATTTTCTTCTCTCCACTACTGAGCTAAGTAAAAATGTTGCCCTTATGAGGCCCAGAGGAGGATAATTATCTTGTCTCTTTTTCTAATCTTTAAAATCCCATTTTCGATTATTTATTTACTATTCTACATTAAAGTTCAGTACGAATATAATGATCGAAACGAGAACGAAGACTAAATTCTGTTTCAACCAGCAAGAGAAAATTATTTCTTATTTCTTTTATATCTGTGAATCAAAAGGGTAAAAAAATGATAGAATCCAAATGCTACGCAATTAAATTCTCGAAATTTATGCGAAAACAGCAAAATTGCCTCATCCATTGGCATTTTAACATTATTGATTTTAAACTTCGCGATTTAATTGTGTTCCAGATTTAAATTCTAAAATTATAGGATACTTTGATTAAAAACGTGACGTGAAACAATTTGACGTGAAAACGTTTTTTAAGTGATAATTATTCATTTTAACTCATTTGATTTCATCTTCATGAAGTAGGCAGTTTCAAGTCGAGCCATTTCAGTTCATTCATGGTGGCTCTCAAACAAGGCATTAAGATAGATGTATCCTAATGAGTGGAAAGTAGTTTTAGAACTTTCTGATAACCTGCAGCATATTCTGCAATCGACTTTATAGAACGGGCCAGAGAATTATGAAGTGAACAACACGATGAATGCTGCCTTGGAACCAACGGAAATGACTCGGGGTTATTATTGAGCTCCGAAAGAAAATTTAAATAAAAAAAAACCAAAACATTTCAGTTTAAATTTTTAAGTTTAAACTATAAACCTTCTTTCACGCGTCAAAATCTTTTGCTTTCTATCTGTAATTCACAATTAGGAATGGCACCTTTTGTAACTGGAGCAATTATTTTGAATTATTATTGGAAGGAAAAATGAGTGTCACCATAATCCCTTCATAGTTTTGAATTTTTATATTTAAATCCATAATGATATCAAAATAACAATTGATTTACGACACAAAACATTTTTCACTTTTTCAATTCTCAAATATCATTCACATTCTTAAATGAACTGAAATGACATTAAATGTCCCAAATAGGATCTGGTATCTGATTCAGAAGTTAAATAAATAAATATGTATGCTAAAAAACTAAAGAAAAAAACAATGTTAGCTTTTTAAAATAATTAAAAATGCTGAGACAGAATTCACTTTTAAAATGACCTTAAACTACAGACAAAAATACAGAGTGATTCATAGAGAAGTATACAGTTTCAAGATGTTGTAAAACAGTAACAGTCAAAGGGACGAAACACAATCTAGCCGTTTTTAAAGGTAGACGAACTCTTAAAATTTGTGTCTCGGCTTTGGCAGAAGTCACCATGTGTGTCATGTGACCAGTGAGCCGAAATGGTGGCGTCTGCAGTGGAGGAAAGCTTTTTGTGTTCTTCAATTCATCAAAACGGAATCCGCAACTGCAGTGCAGTGGCGTTTCCGCTCACAATTCGGAAAAGAAGCCCCTATTAGAAAATCTATCTATCAATGGCATGAAGAATTTAAAATGACGGGCTGTTTGCTTATAAGTCCTGGACGACTAACTGCATCGCAAAAAGTCGTCATTCAACCAGAAGTCTTCCTGGAAAAATCAAGACAGAGGGAGAGTCGTGAAATGCATATTTCTCAGCCACTGTCTGAAGAATTTTGAGAAAGAAGCTGAAAATGATTTCATACAAAGTGCAGGTGTTGCAAAATCTAAATGACTGACAAACAAAAGCAATTTTTGTTCCGATATGCAGCTTTATTTTAAAAATGATTATCTTGCCGATCACTTAGTTTCCGTTGATGAAGCAACATTTTATGTCAGTAGGAAGGTCAGAGCCGGCCTTCTCTATAAAGGGGTCTGGGTGCAAAAAAACCATATGAGGCCCTATATTTTTTTAAGTAAAAAAAAGAAAGAACAGGAACATATAATACTATTGTGTGTTTATTTATTACATGTTTTTGTTTCAAATTACTTTAAAAAAATTACATTTTTTGGGGCATTTTTTTCCGATGCTTAGTATAGCAAGTGCATTTAAGAGTTCTGCACAAAGGTCTGAACAAAGGCAATTATTTGTTCATTTTAATTTGTTGAAGATTGTCTAAGCATTTGCTGTGGTAATCGGCAACATAAAGAAAAATTTAAACACTGTTAATACATTTAGAAATAACTCATTATAGTTATCGTTTAGTATGCACTGCTATGTGTCTTGTGGGTTATTTACGTTACCTTTATTCCAAATCAAATCATTTTCTTGGATTGTGTTTTTATTTACATATTTGCTATAAAACTTTACAAAGCTTTATGAACGTTTTTCCTAATTCATATTTTTCATCCCGAAATATTCAAATTACGTTCTATCACTTTTGCTTCGTCTAAAAATGTATTGCATTTTTTATCACATTTTGGATTTCAGTTTTAATTTTAATGATTAAATTAAAAGCCGAATCAAGAGCAATTGCTTTTGCTTGGAATCTTTTATTGATAATGTTAATTTTGCAGAATATTGCAAACCATACTATTAAACATAAAATAAAATGTCATTTCTTGTGTTGAATTCAATAGACTTTTAGGTTCGGATACCGCTGTATTATTGTTATTTGCATCAATAAATTCTTCTATGGCATTAGAAGTTTGTCCAAACTATATATACACAGCTTTAACCGTATCTATTTTGGCTTCCCATCAAGTGTCGCATAAGGGTTTAAGTTTAAGAGTAATGTTTAAATGCTTTTGTAGAATTTTCCACCTTCATGTAGATGCAGAAAATAAGCAATATAAGCGCTGCAATATCCCCAAAACATTACAATATACACTGCTGTAAGCGGCGCCACAAATTAATGAATTGAAAGAGTGTCATAGGCAAGGCACATGAATTGCGTGAGGGTTTAGAGCAGTCATTCTAGATTGCACACTTTTACATTTCCCTTTCATGTTGCCACCTTCATCCACTACAAACCAAAAAATATAATTCAGCTCATTTAATGTTCCCAATGAAGTTTTCTCAAGTCCTTCTTCAGTCATATCAGTTACTTCTATAAACACTATAAGTAACTTATTTATACTAAATATTTTCTCTTTTTGATTTACATACCTAATAAAGACTGAAGTTTGTTTTTTTCTGGGAAATATCACAAGTAGAATCCGTTTGGATGCTGTTGTACATGGCTGTTTTTATATCACTTTCAGGACTTCGTTTCATAACGCAGGAATAATTTGTTCATGTGATCTATGTACTAAATGATGTATAATTCTATTTTTAGAATTTCTTATTTCATTCATATGGTTTACTAGCATAGAATCGTATTTACTAAATAATTCGATTAAACTTTAAAAATTTCCATTATTATTTCATTATATTTTCCAGTTTAAGCTTGAATTGCAGCTTCAGAAGTCAAAGCAGTTTCAGTTCCAGACTTACTTCGTAAATTAGAAAACAGATCTGTTTGTGACTTCTTGAAATTTAGCTTTCATTCTTTTTCCTTTATTGATAATTTTCTTTCTTGACATCAGAAGGATATTTTCTTGGCATGGGCATGATTAAATCTAACAATAGTAAGCATACAGTATGGAAGGAATTATCAAAATACTGTATGCAATCTAACTAGAAGATGAGGTAAACGGCCATAACTATACTTACTTTATGTTTATAATATGTTGCACGCTTACACCAGATTGTAATATAGCTGTAAACTTCGTATATTTTCAACCCATCGATTGTTCCAGTTAAATTTCTTCGTCTCTTCTTTCTATATCGCTATAATTGTTCAGAACATTATTTTATTCTTCCTCATATTGGGGGCCCCTCGATCGCGGGGCTCCGGCGGTGCATAGCATCCACCGCAACCCCCCCCCCCCCGATGGCCGGCCCTGAGGAAGGTGCACAAGCACAGTGTTCCCTTTGGGAGAAGAGAGAATCTCAAATTCACAGTGCAATACATGCGTGATTCCCCTAAGGTAAATTTATTCTGTGCAGTGTCCAGAAAGAAAGTGTTATACGGGGTCTCACATAGAACATCTGCGACTGCCTCTAACAAAACTTAAAATAACCCTATACTATTCTGTTACAGGTGACATATAATATTTTACATTGTTCCTGATTTATAGTGCATTGAAACTGCATACTTCGTTATGCATCATCCTGCATTTTCCACTTTTTTTCTAGATGTTATGCCTATTTTATTGCTCAAATCCAGATTGCAGTGCTAATTTGGCATCGAATGTTTTGTTCCTACATCGATTCGCCATGCCTTATAGAATCGATTCGCCATACTATTATAGAAGTGTTGCATTGCCATCAGAACATTTTTGTCATTCAATTCAACGTACATACAATAAGAAACTATTACTAAAACGAATCAACAATTAGTTTTCATCAACTTTTGTGGCGCTGATACAACTCGGGAAATTTAATTAAATATTCATAATGGATTTCTTTCAGGATTATGATTTTAATCGGAGAATAATAGGATGAAGGCGATTGCAAGTTTCAGATAATAAAGAGCTGATAATAATTCATTTTAAAATTATTTGACAATTTTATTTTCAGGTTAGAATAAACAGGCAAAGAACATCACACTCACGTAAAGAAAAAATAGTGAATGAAATAACAATAAACAAATATAAGGAAAAAATATTAATTATTAAAAATGAATGAATTCTGTACAAAAGTGCTTTTAATTTTGCTATAAAAATATGAAATCATTAAAAAAATGGAAAACTTGTACTGAAAATTTTTTATTCATTTTATCATCAGACAACTATAAAAATTACGAACTGTTTTGCAAATTAATAATTTACTCGAAATGTTTTACAAAACATTTTCAAATTATGGTTCTTATTCTATAAATTGACTAGAAAAACTTCATTTCCAAGATGACTTCATTTTCAAAACTTTCATTTTCGAGGACAAGTCGAACGACATCCATTTATATTTGAAAATGTAAAATGTATTGAAAATACTTATCAATAAATTTATTACCTGAAAATCAAACTTTATAAAGAATATCAAACGGTCGTTTTATTTTGTACTAGCCGCCTTTTGTGACTAGATGGTTTGCCGGGATGAATGCTAGTTAAATTTTCGATTAAATATTTTATATAACTTGGTTTTTTATTAGAGTGTTCAGCTAAATATTTTTACGCTTGAAGGTTTAATATCCATATAACTCATACTATTATAGAAGTCTTGCGATATCTTGCTTATTGTACTATGTATATGTCTGATTTCCTTTGGTTTCATAAAATTTGAATTTTATATGGAGGCGATCAAATTTAAGTTAAGATAAAAACTCTTTTGCTGAAACTAAATATTTCTTTAAAAATATGAGCACAGAAAAGGAAATTAAGCATTGAAGTCTTATGTACACTCTATTGTGTATTTTATAACTTATGCAGTAACTCAAGAAATTATTCTACAAAAATTTCTCATTCATCCTAAAATTCAATTTGTAGTTTTAATTTCAAAACTATTTAAATGACATACATAACAATAGTGTATTTTGTTTCAGTCATTACAAATATTACTGAAAAGGTTATAAAGCCTAAATTTTATATAGTGCTTTAGTTCTTAGGAGTCACACTCAGTAAAATATTATTGACACACCAATTCTTAAATAAATTTTTTAAAAAAGCCTTTGTTTTCTACGACCAAATCTGATCGAGTTATGAATATCTGAGTATCACCATTTTAGGATAATCAATAATTTTTTAATTTTAGGCTTATCAGCCTTGAAGAAACCCCAGGCACTGATTGGCATAAAATGGATAGCGGAATGATTTAAAAACGAGCGTTTTTATGATTTTCATAAGTCACTCAGTTTTAGTTGCAAGAGGATGGATTCTTCTTTTCATTTAAAACTTGTCAGCGCAAGCATATTTTACTGTGATTCATAGGACCGAGGGTCGGTATAAAAATATGAAATTCGTAATTCATCAGGATATTTGTTGACACAAACCGCATAAATTGAATTTTTTGCTTCATTTAGATAATTTTTCATACTAGATGCAGATGCCTAATACTATAGAAATTAGGTGTTTGTACCCGATTAGAGTGGAAATTCTGTACAAATATATCCATTCCTTAGTACTATGGAATTATAGAATAATTCCTACAGATATTTTAAAAATTCGCATAAACTTTTTCTTTGCACTGATCTTGCGAGAAAATATCGTGTTTCCTTTCCTACAGATACGTGTTGAAAATAATATTTTCCTATTATTAGTTTGTAATAAGAATATAATAATGCTTGCCAACATGATAACAATACGGTGATTACTTTTCCCAAAAGCGGGTAGATTAAATTGTATTTTTATTTTGTGGGAAATATATTGTTAGAAAATATGCTTAAAATATTTTTTTAAAAATTGATTAAATATAGAAACTTAATTTATATGTTTAAAACATTACTATCATTGGAAAGATTATATATATATTATTTCAAATGCTAAAATTATTTTTTGTACCTGTAATATTTTTGGGCGTTAGAGGAGAAAAATGCTAAAATCTTCCCTAATTTTTATTCATTAAAATTCTAATAAAAATTTTTAAAAAAAATCGCTTCGGTGTCTACATTCCCATTTTCCAAAGTGTATATACGTGCCATGTATAAATAAAGTGTATACATGGCAACTTCTCCAAAGTATTGTATTATATATATATATTAGACCAAGATCAGACGGTCTGACCAGTAGAATATCAACACACATCTACATGTAACACACATTCATCTTTATTATAAGTAAAGATTAGCAGCCTCTGGCGACCAGCTGATTCCTTGGAAACATCGGATTGTGAAAATATATTAGTACTATGCCATTTTAACAGCCATAGACTTGTAAATTATTGATATTACAGCGCCATTAAAAATATAATTATCTCGATAAGTTTTCTTCTAATTGCATTTTGTCTTTTTTAGCACTGCAACTTCACTTCCGATATTCCTCATATAAACTGCGATATTAACAAACACCCTTTCTTTAGTTTTTAACAACAGAAAAAGATTAAACATTAAAATATTTGATAAAATAATAAAAGTGTATAAACAATGAAGTTTTATGTTGAAAGGTATGTAAAAATACATTTATAAATAATTATCAAAGTACGGAAAAAAATTACATGATAAATAAACTGGTTTTACTAAAAATTAACATTTAGTTCTTTGCAATGGAGGAAAAATAATTTTTTGGCAATAATATTTGCAGAAATTCTCGCTTAGAAATAACAAATCTTTTAAATTTCTATTTTCTACTAAAATTTCAAAAAATTAACACACACACACACACACACTGTTCCTGTAGCTTATCTTTTAAAATGCGTCTGCTTTTGTGCTTGTAAGAAACTAACTCATTTTCCCTTTTTCGCAATTTAAATGCACGCTTTCAATAGAAAGCTTTGGAGGAAAATATCTGTCATATTACTTAACTTGTGGAAACATTTAAAAACAATTTCAAAAAGTATGTTACATAGTTAATCAAAATAATACGTGATTCATTCCATTACTCAAAAACATATGAAGGCAGTTTAATAATACCGTTCAGGATTCTGATATGAAGAGTGCACTGCAAATCGCCAATAAATCGAGATTGTTCAGAACACTCTTAGTCATCTAAATTTCAATGCGTCATCACTATAGTGTCTATGATTCAAATGGAACTATCTCGGTATCACTACGATTTAATGTAATTAAAGTTTCTTTTTTGATTTTAAGTTATATTTAATTAGAAGGAAACAATAACAAATGCCGCAAAGTACAGAAGAATTGTTATTTTATATATTTATTGGGTAAAAAAGTTGTTAATTACATAAAAAGTAGTAACTAACTGAAATTATATAATGGGAAGCCAACTTTAAAATATATTGTTACATAGAAATTTTCTATGTAGCATTTTCTCGAAATTAATTTTTTCATGAGAAATGATATGCATAGCAACTGAAGTTTTATATCGAAAAATGGATTCAATGTATTTTGAAATCATTGCCTACATGGTGCATTTAATACTTTATTTTTTTTTTCACTCATTGAAAATTTTTTGTATGTGATTCTTAACTAACGACACGATCTATATTATTCATCAACACAAGTTTTTTAAATGTCAAAGTTTATTCAAAAGTGTCTTCATAGTGTTGAGCGTCGAGACCGTTTGTAATACGATATCGGCACTTACAATAACAATAACTTCACAGCTTCTGATCCTACTCGGATGATTATGAAGGACACATTCACTTTCGCACTTATTCATGGCCTGAAACGCCCTCCTCTGCGTCGAAAGGCGCGTGTAAAAGCATTTTGAATGGCGCGTCGGCAAAGACTGATTTCATCTGCTCAAAGAAAAGAAAATGAATCCTCTAATTAATAGCATTATAAAAATTGTTTACGATCACGACTCGCCTGATTGGTTTATCTTTCTATTTTCGAAAATATGCTTAAAAGAAAACATCGCTTCCCCCCAGCATTTCTTTCCCCCTTCACCCTCATCGAAACATACTCCCTGCCGATCCAAACGTGATCAAGGTTATTCTCATTCTCCGCTCTCAGCGGACTTCTCAATCTAGGGACCGGGATTCAAGAAACTGCCGGAAATTTGTCTGCCAGGAGAATCAACGGAATAAGCAATTTACTTAATATGGATTATTGACGTTCTGATATATTCATTCTCGCATGATAATCGCAAAATTATTGCACACAGATCCATCTACTGCAGCAGGGACACGATATGTCAAATAGCTTTTTTGAGTCAGGTGGATCTCAGCCATTGCGCATGTGTGATAAATGCTGGCCGTCTTCTGCTGCACTGCTAAAATTTCTGGCCATTTGTACAATTAAGTCAAGCGATTCAGCTTTTAATAAGAGAAGTAAAATGTTTTCATGCTGAATAATTAGGATGGAAAATAGAGAGAGAGAGAGAGAGAATTGCAATCAAATTTAAATGAAAACTGAGTAAAAGAGCATCAAAATGAAACTGATGAAAAGAAATCGACGAGTTTTGTTCAAATGATTTCCTGTACCATAAACGTTTTTGGAAGAAACGGCAGAGCATGATAAGTACATTGGAAGCCAGGGTAATCTAAAATTATTGGAAAAGTGCATGATTTTATTCAGAAATCGCTGTTTCAATTTCGCAGGAAGATTTGGAACAAAACAGATTGCTATCCTAAATTTATTTTACACATTTTAATCAATAAACGAAGTTAAAAAGAAGTGCCCGTTTTAGAGGCGTCCTTTCTGTAGCTGAAAATGACCTGAGACTCCTTCACATCGATGCTGATTTTCATTTTAATCCTAAACCAACATGATAAAATGAGAAATGGAATAAAATAAAATCCACCATCATTAAAACAAAACAAAATAAAAACAAGAGACGTTCCTTCGGAAGCTGAAACAAACCTCATTGCATCGTTCACTTGTGGGGCAATTGGATCAAAAAATACTGGTAAGTTTTATTTAAACATTTCCAAACGTTCGAGGGCTGTCATTCTTCCCATTTGTCGAATGAACGCAGTCGAAGCTTCTTTGTTGATATTGCAACCGTCTCAACTTACTTAATATTCAAAAATTTCCAGAAAAAATAATGTTTGCCCATTGTATCATCTATAGGATTCACTTGATTTAGTGCACTGAAACTTCTCTTTATTCCCTATATTTAAAATGAAGTTATAAAAATATTATTTTAGTGACATTTAGACCACATAAACAGCTTTAATGCGTGTTTTGGAGAGAATTCCAAAAAAGTGTACTCAACAAGCACACAAAAAAAAAAATGGTAAATCGTCGTAACCGAAGCATTGCAGCTAGAAAGGATTGGCGTGAACAACTAAGAATTTATTTCTATGCCATTTTACAGACCCAGTCGCGAATTTCCTCAGAGGCACTGCGCACTTTGACCATTGTTAAAACGGTACGCTAAAGATTGCCTGGCTGGATTCCTGCCTCACAGAAGAGCAGGAGTTATTACACAAAATGCGCCTTATTGTCATAAATTGTAGAGGTGGTCTGCAAAGTGTTTTCAGAAGGAGATAACGAGTAAAAGAGAGTTGCACTCACCTGATGGAGTGAGGCATGGTCACAGATGATGAGTCACTCATTGTTCCGTGGAAGAGGTCATTGAAGTGAACATTGTCTATGCACTAGAAAGGAACAAGTCAGGGTTTATCCTCAAGGTATTGAATGGAACTCAATATGATCAACATTCGAAATTAAATATTATTTTGGATCAGGGGTACATGTGTACCCCCTGATTATGTTACCCTGTACTTGCCGGACTGTGTAAAGGAGTCATTTGCTTTGAAACATATAATTAAAGGGTATTTCATTTTATAAATGAAAAATAATATTTCGTGCTTAAAATACATTATTTATGATTCCCGACTCTAAAGAAGGATTATATAATCTTATTTTGTTGTAGTGGTGGATAATTTTCTCCATTTGGAAGATTCTACCCTATTTCTAACAGATGTAGAAATGATAGAAAAGTACCGTTTTAAGAATTAGAAACTTCAGGAATATTAAATTTGTTTTTATAATATCTTTTAGCGTGCCAAAAAGTAAAATTAAAATTTTTTTATACCTGCAATCGAACAATGCGTGAATCTGATGTTCTGAACGGGAAGTTTCAAGCACAGAATATTTAATTACAAATTATATAACATATTAAATATAACAAATATGTATTACATGAATAGTTTATAGAATAAACACTTCTTCTGATAGAAGAATAACTTTTTTCAGTAATAAGTTATCCATGCACATAGTCTTTTAATCATTCTTACTAAAATTTCATCAAATTTGTGTAAATTCTTAAGATTATTATGTTTAACCCAAATAAGAATTTTCAGTCTGATTGAAATGGCGGAATGATATTTTGCTCTTCAGATATAAAATTAATTTTCCTCATTCACACCTACTAGAATATAATTTTATAATGAAATGATAGAATATCTATATCAGTTTAAAACAAAGATTTTTCTTCATGAAAAACATCAGTTTAGATAATTTACATTGTTTCAGTGGAGTTAAGTTCAGAGTTTCTCTGATGAGGATAATGTCTGATGATTGAGGTGAACTATTAAAATCAAATAATTGTTCAGTAAATCATTTCTTGGAAAAAAAAACACCAAAACTGCATAACGAATTGATAAAAAATTAATTTTATATCAGAATAAAATCTAGTTATACTGTTATATAATATCAATTCAAATTTTAACATGGTGTTTTTATATTTGATGAAAAAAGAAGTTAATTTTATGCATTAATGAAAACTGACAATACAACAAAAATTTCATATTGTGAGATGTAATCAATATCAATATATTTGATCACAATTAAACAAAATTTATCTTTTGTTTAATTGTGATTTTGCATGTTGTAAAAAATTGTTCAGAGCTTTATTATGCTAAACATTCAAATTGTACGCAACGACATCTTTTAGTAAGCAACACATTTGAATTGGCTGCAACAAAAAACGAGAGATTTATGAACCAATAATTTTTCATCTAATCCGAATTCGATTAAAATTATTTAATTTCCTTAGAAAATGCTGATCTATTTATATAAATATTCTTGAAAGTCGTAGAAAAATACTAAAAATATAGTATTTAAAATATGCATTAGTTAAGGGAATGAAAACCAAACAAAAAAAATTTCCTTTATGCTAAATAAATTTTCAATGCATCAGAAGTAAAAAAAAATATTGTAAGATTTATAGATTAAAAATAACTTTCAATAGATCTGGCTTAATAAAACGTATCTTTCGTGTGAAATTTTCTTGAAAATATGAAATATTTTACTTGATATGAAAAAGAAAGAGTTTTAAATTTATGATCATAATTGAACTTGTTTTGAAGTATATATTTCAAAGAAAATAGCATTTATTTTTAATTACCTGCTTGGCTGGTATCAAATTCATATGAGTCGTAAAACTTCGATGAAACAACGATTTAAAAAGATTCTCAAAATGTACATCCACAGCTTTATATCAGAAATGCAAATAAATAGAAATTCCGTGTAAATTATTGAAGGATTTTATGCTTAAAAATTGTTTGAAGTACGATAGAAGCACCAAAATAGCAAGTGAAACTGTGCATTTCTTAAACATTTGTAGTTAGTTCAAAATAAATATATTTCATCGGAATATAATTTTCAAAGGACAGTCAGGTGAGAACTTGAAAATTAATAGGAATGATACAGAAAAGAAATAGCACATAGTCATATCTGAAATAAAGTAATTTCCGCCAAATTAAATTGTGAATATTCAGTAAAATATTGGCATTAGATTTCGTACATTTTTTATGTTGCATTAAAAAGCTTAATTGGTCGTTCTAGTCGCATGATATTAATTTCATAAAAAACATCCGTGGTAAGTGAAAAGTAGAATATTTAAAACAAAGAAGCTAAATGATCGCATTAAAACTGTGACCCGATGTAAATAATAAATCATTTATTTTCTGCATCGTATATTCTACAGAATTTCATATAAATGTTCGATTTACTTCGATGGATTCGATCTTTTCTTAATCAATTACATATAAATTTCATTTTATTTTTTCTGAAACATAGCATTCCAACAACTTCTCATTACGGTTATGGTGATTGTTTCTATTGATGGATTTTATATAACATTTCCATTTTTAATATAGTTTCCCTCATATATATAAAATGAAAATTTTTTCTCGATAATATTTCACTTAAAGCAAAGGAAGGACACCTCCTACAAGTCCCGCACTGCCCCTCTCCATGCCATATATCTCATTCCAAAAATAAATTCGAATTATCAAATGCAATGTCTCCGGCACTAAAAAGCATGCAAAATCACAACTACCTCAGTGCACATAAACCGGCCTTCCAGAGTGACAAGTTGTTTTTCCTGCAGCAGGTATGTTTCAGCGGAGGAAAAACTATTTACAGGGTATCCACTGTGGATGAGGCATTTCTCCGCCCCTACTAGCAGAGACGGCATTTACAAGGTATCAACATGCGCGAGGGGGTGGCTCATTTCCGTGTTGTGGTCAGTGTCCATTATTTTGGGCGAGCTGAGCCTTACCTGGCTGATGTCGCTGGTCCAAGCAGCCTTCTCCTGCATGCTGGGCGCAACCAGGTGGATCGTCGCTTGGCTCCCGTTTTTGAAATCCACCACGATCTTAAAGTCGAGGCCGCCATAGTCTTTTTGGCCGCTGGTGCCGCTAGGGGCCGCTCCACTCGCTTCGCTGAAACCGCTCGACTGACTGGAAGCAGAACTGATCGAACCTGGCGGAGAAAAAGATTGCTTTTCGGAGGTTTGGGAAGCATGCGATGCACATGGACCTGCACTGATCGGAGATATGCTTGTTTCATTCACAAATAGGAGCACGGAGGAATGATTGCAATCATACGTTCATTCATCGAAGAAAAAAGAATTCATTCCTCAATGTGAATCTACGTACAGATCGGTGTTGGGGATCTTCAGCCGTTTCCATTTGTTGCGATAACAATTTTTCCAATATTTTATAAGAGTGTATCAATTTTCATTTTAATGGATTTAACGTCAGAGCAACGAAGGCGTATCGAATGATTCATATATATATTGTTTATTTTATATAAAATGACAGGATATTTTAACAGGCTTGGTCTTTTTTCTTACATTACAAATTCCTTCGTCGAAACTAAAGGAAACATAATTTAATTCATGACATAAATAATTATTTTTGTAATAATTTTAAAAATTTACAAATATAAGAATATTTTGCAAGTATAAGGTTTTGGAACTGAAGATAAATTAATAATTAAAAGTTTTTAATTTGGATTCATTTAAAGTAATTTATGCTTAAGCGATTTATAGAAAAAAATAGTAAATGTTTGAAAGGTGATTTCAACAGCTTAATAATTTTAATACTTTTCATAGCAAATTTTGATGCATTAAAAAAATAAAACCAAAACTTTAGTTTATTTAAATTTTAGATTTTCAGTATTTCAGCAGGAAAACAGCAAAATTTTAAGTTTTACATTGCCAAGCTAAATTACGTAAAATAATGCAATTTAACTTAATTCATAAATTCAGGTACTTCTAATAAGATTTGAGGCATTATATTTATTTCACTAAAATAGCAATACAATATAGCATTTTCCATTTGCTATAACAGAAAACGCAGAAAAACAACTAATTATACCAATTCTCAGATTCGACTCGGAGGATGTGCAGCGCTTTTATTTCCATCCCTTAGCTTTAAAATATTTGGAAAAGCCTACGGGAATTTTCGACAGCAAAAAATTAGAAATACCTAAATTTTGGTACTATTAATATTATTATAAAATTTTGAAAGTCAAGGACTTAAAATAATTCCTAAAGTAAATAAACAAAACAAAGAAAATTAATTAATAACAGTGTCATAAATGTCAGATTTTAGCATTTTATCAAAATTATGTCATATAAAGGTTAACAAAAATATAACTTGCTTTCTAATTTATGCATAATATCATCTTTATGAAATTATTACGATTTGCGAATTTGGATGATCTATCCATAAGTATTTCAAAATTTCTGAATAAATGTTGGAATATAATGTGCAGCAAGTAATAGAAAAAGAAAAAGAAATTCAACATTAAAAAAAATTCAATCCTTTTGGAAGTTTTTGTGGCTGCCAATGAAACTACAATACACAGATTCAATCAATTATCTGCAGTTTCGATTTCAAAAATGTTTTTTTTTCAATAAATTATAACAAAAATTCTTTACAATACTTGATTCAGCAAACAACAGAAAAATGCAAATTGTAACAATGAATAAAATATGCAAAAATAGGAGAAATTGTGCAACATAAAAATGCTTAAATTCGAACGAGGAGAATTGAACAGGAGCTTCAAAGTAGTATAGTTTAAAGTTTATGATTCACGTTTTCTTTAAAATGAAATATTCCATTGCAATTTTTCGCTAAAATAAGTTTTTTATCAATTCTATTTAAAATGAAATAATGCAAAATATAGACTAAATTTCAGTCTGTCCTTACAGGGAAATACAGGAACTGAGCATGGTCTATCCGCTTACCTTAATTTAGGAAAATATATGTTGTGTTAAAGAGCGGTCATTAACGAGACAGTGTGAAACTTGTTTGAATCTGCTTGAAAATTAAAGGGGAAAAAATGTAGAATTTTTTAGACTCCAAAAGATGATAATGTACGAAATTTTCTCATGAAAGGCTTAAAAAAATAATAACTTGTTTCTTGGAAACCAGGAGAAAAAACTAAATACAATACTCAATCATTTCCAATTTTGAAATTTGGCAATAGAGACGTAGGCATAGATTCTGTTTTAAGCAAAGAAATAGAATCTAATTCAAATTCATTGTTCTCTTATTATCATCATTATTTTAATCATGATTTTAATTTTTAAATGGTTAGTAATAATGATGAGTTACAAAATTTGTTAAAGTTTGAAAGCTAAACAGGGTTAAGTTTTTAAAGAATGGAATAACATTTTTTAAAATTGAATTATATTTCATTTATATTCAATTTGGAACTACTTAGTTCGATATTTTCGAATAATAGCATACTAATTTTCTCTATATTTTACTGAGGTTAGGTATATATGAAGAAATGAGGTGAGACAGAGAAGAATTTATGAAAAATTTTTAAGTTATAAATAAATATAAAATAGTAAAAAATAATGATTTTTAAAGCAGTAATAAAATGCAAGACCCATCTGCATTAAGAAAACTGATATTAACTTATCATTCAGCATTTGAGATTCTTTTTATATATGAAAAATGAATTCTTGAATTGTTTCTGTCCATTAGTCCCTGAAAAAAATTTCAAACGCGAGCAAACTTCTTTGATAAAATATTTCATCATGTTGTACAAAACGACCATTTTATCGTCATATATAATATTATGAAACTTTTTAAAAGATATTTAACTGTTGTTCACAGGCTTC
This sequence comes from Argiope aurantia, assembly GCA_026543865.1. Taxonomy (NCBI): domain Eukaryota; kingdom Metazoa; phylum Arthropoda; class Arachnida; order Araneae; family Araneidae; genus Argiope; species Argiope aurantia. The sequence continues at coordinate 779,806 of JAPMOR010028638.1, forward strand.
TTAAGCAAAGATAAGCAGCTAGCGCTGTTTCAACAGCAGATCTCAACTCCAAATAAAATAATGAAAATTCGTAACGATTTTTAATTATTCCGCAGTTAGCAGAAAAAGTTTTTTAATAAAAAACACAACTTGAAATTGAAAGTTTTATCGTCAAAAATCTTGGCTATTTCGGAAGGTCAGTGTAGATTGCCAAAGATATCGTTAATTTAAATATTTTCTTGAAGTTATTACATGATGAATAGTCGAAATAGGAGAATATATATCCGAATTTGACGACCCGTTGAACAGAAGTTAAGTCTCCGAAATGTCAGACATTTGATTCTGTTATCGCCCCTTTAGCTTGTAGTTTGGTAATAATTTGGCAGAATAATTAACATAGAGACAAGGTGAATTGGATGGCCCTGAGGGTTTTTAAAGACTAGAAATCAATACTACGAAAGAAAATTGGAACGGATTGTTATATTTATTGAATGTTTTGATCATTTCTCAGTGGAACTGTTAGGAAAATCGAGAATATCAGTTTTATATTAGATCGGGGTGGGAGGATAAGCAACAAATGTATAGTTGCCTCTCGACTTATTTTCTTTGATTTAAATTTGACGAGAAGTTTAGTGAAAGAAGCGATATTTGGTTTTTTCAATCATTTTTTTTTTTGCATTCATAAATTTTCATGATTTTATAATCTATTTTACTTCTTTACGATATTTCCTTGTCTGGTGACTGGCTAAAGACAATCTAGTAAAATCAGAAGTAACTGCTGTCACCACCCTTTTGCAAAGTAGGAGTGGTAAGGAGAATTGCTTTGTTGTTGTTAATTCTACACAACCAATGATATGAATAACACGTGTAAATGGAAATTAGATTTACTAAATCCTAATATATCTGTTCCATGCGATTTAATGCTACTGAAGTTATTTCGCCAATGAAACATTACCGATTACATTTTGATGAGTGAAAGTAAATTCATATTTTGAGGTAGGGTCATTATCCAGAGTTAAAGAATTCATACAAGAAAACACTCCATTTGTTGAACGAGTTCGTTCCAAGATTATCATATTCACTAGAATTGAGTAAGAAATCGGAATGTCATTGTTTTTTCTTCCTATCTATTATTTCACTATAAAACAATATTACTCCAAATGTTCATTTTACCGACATATCGATAAGCGTTTCTTGTTAAAATGATGATTGATCTATAAAAATAATCCATAATAAATAAAAATTTATAAAATTGAACACACACACACACACACACACACACACACACACACACACACACACACACACACACACACACACACACACACACACACACACACACACACACACACAGCTCGCACTAAGAAAAGTTTTTGAAAAATAATCCTCCACAATTCTTAAAAGAGTTGCCTTTTGTTATTTTTTAGTTTTATTTATTTATTTGTTTCTTAAGGAATGGAAATGTTACAAATTGATGGCATAAATGCAAGTAGTTCCTTTTACTGTAGGACATTTCGGTAGACTTTAAATTGAGTGTAACAGTTTTTGTCAAATGTTGAGGAATTTTCAATTTTTTTCTTAAGTAGGTAAGAACGTCTATAAATGAATCGCAAGTGTCAATTAACATTTGCCCCTCAACACTTAAGGAATCAAATTGTCGCATTATTCATGAAACGCAGCCGGCATGAAAGTTTACTTTCCAATGAAACATTTTTTTCGTACATGGGGTATTAGCCTTAAATACAAAAAAAAACACTTGCATTTGTATTTGGATATGCCCGTTCTTTGCCTTTTTTTTGTATTAGTTCATTAAATTACGTTTCCTCTGATATTTCTGAAAAGAATATTCAAATATTATATTAGGTTACCAATTTTGAAAAAAATATCAAAAAACAATGTAGTTTGTTCTTTGTTTGAGTATCCTAATATTTTTGTTGTTCGAAATTATTGTATACTTTTCAAATAAAATATTTTTTTTTTAACAAAGGGAATCTTTTCTTTTTATTTTTCACGTAATGTGTTTGTCATTATGAAATGTCATTTATTTAGAACTTCTCGTTAAATTTTTGGAAACTATGTATTAAAATTATTGGGATGAACTATAAAATATTTTTTAAAGTTTGAAGATTTATCCAATGAAACAATTCTAAACCTAAAGTGTGATTGGACTGTATACAACATTAAACAATTTTGTGACGAAGTAATGATTCGTTTTTCAAATTTTATTTTATAATATCATACACAGATTTTTTTTTGTTTGGAAATAAGGGGAACAAATGAATTCAGCTATTAGGAAATTCATTTTATTGCTATACCTAATTGTGGAAAAGAAGCCGTTGTTTATATGGCTTGAAACGTTATTTTAATAAGGAATAATGCCCTATAGAAGTAAAATACAGAAATATTAAAGGACTGATGAGGGAGATTATAATAATTAAAAGTAATTTTATAATTTAAAGTAATAATAGTGATAAAGCTGCATATTTGAAGGTAATTTTCAAATTTCATGTTTTGAAACTATTTTTATAACATAATTTTAGCATTGTTAATTTATATTATTAAACTAAGCCTTTTCTGCAATTAATTACCTTTCGACGAACGTGAAACCTCGGAGCGTTTAAGAAACTTGCATACATTTTACATGACATAAATACTCCTCTGGACTGTTCAGTGTAAGTATTAAATTTTTAAAAAAATGTGTCAATAATTTAAACTGAAAACTAAAAAAACACAAATTCCCATTAAGAGCCCTTATATTTAAAGATTTACTCCAAAAAAAAAATACGTTATCAATACTTTAATTTTTATTGAGAAATAGTAACTTTATTTTAAGTAGGTTATTTTTTTTTTATTTCACGAAAAATAACGGTAATAGCTGTAATTGATACTTCGCGAATAATCTAAATTTAATTTTGAGAAATTCTTTAATATTCGATTTGATTGATTTCACTTCATGCAGAGTCGAATTAACATCAGTGCTGCTAAAATACGTTGAATTCTCTACTTATATTGTAATATAAATCGTTCAATAGTCAAGTTTAATAATACGTAATTATCTTCGTTTCGTCTATAACCTTATTTTCCTATAAGATTTAATTTGTTTCTTGTATTCGTGCAGTGCAGTTAATCTGAGATTATGTTACTGATTCTACATTTTCTATTATTTTTTATCAGTTCTTTATTCCATGTAAATAATTATTTATTATAATTCAATTAGACTAACTGTATTATATCATTAATATAATTAATTTAATGTTGATATTAGCTTGATATCAAAATGAATTTGATTACTGTGTTTTATATGAAGCAAAATGACAGTGACTAAGACAGAGGATTCCATACTCACCACAGTCATCAACAGTGAATTGGAAGGGTTCTGTGACATCTTCAATCAGTGTCGCATCCGAGAGAGGAATTTTGCCGATACCCTGGTCCGAAAGAGATCTTATCTGATCACTTTTTGACCTATGCTTAAGGTCAGGAACAATAAAAAAAGAAAACAATCACGTCCTTCAGTGCTCTTAGAAACAGTTACAAAATTTTAGGAAAGTAGAGGTTGAAGCGGGAAGGTGAGTGCGAGGAATATTGATGTGTATTGTTCATGCTTCCGCTCAAAATTTTAGTGCTCGAACGAGTGTCTTTGGAAACCTTCAGTTAAATATTGCAGCGACAGATGGCGCCACGTAAAGGAAAGCTTCTAGAAAGTTACACTATCTACATTTTTTTTTTATCCGGTTAACTTAACAGTAACAGTGGAAGCGTCGGTAGAGATATGCTCGCTTTTTATGTTATAGTAAGAATATCGCCACTATTTCATTTCCATCAGTTAATAAAACGAAAAAAAAAAATCGTCAGGATTTTAATAGTCAGTCAATTAGTCTACTCAAAGCGCAATTTTTTTATTTTTATTGAATTATACAAATTAGAGAATATTTTGAGGTATTCTGTTTGTTAGATCTCTCTTTAAAAACTCTTGATTTTTATATTTCTATCATTTTTTCAGCTGACGATGTTTCTGAATCAGAATGTTTGTAGGTTTTTTTTAGCAGGTTTTACAGTTATATCCAGAAGTCTTGGTAGTGCTGAATGTTATAAATTCGAGCACCAAAATGACTATAAGCAGGAAGGTATTAACTACTAGAGGTAAGGGTTAAGAAGGAAAAAATTTCTATCTACTAAGTATTGATGACTAACTAATAATTTGATGTTTATTTATTTGCAAACTATTTTAAATTAGTTCAAGTTTTATTTTCTAAATTGTTTTCCGGAGAGTCGCAGATTTTAAAAACCTTTATTACGTTGTTTGAAAACACGTGAGATAGTTGTTTCGAAAGAAGTAGCATTTTATTTTTGTAAGGCTCATAAAGACTAAATGTAAAAGACCTGTAAAATTTAAAACTCCACAAATTCAAAATCAAACTTTCAGAAACTTGAAAGGCATGCAACATGCAACATTTAACTCTAGAACAATTACCAAGCAAGACTTAGAAGAACCATTAATATGCAGAAAATAAAACGACAACACACCTTCAATTACAATAAAAATACAAGACATTGTAAATAAATTATATCGATAAATAAATTTTAAATCATTCTAATAAAATGCACAAAAAGCCAGAAAAGTAATTTTAAAATAATATTTTTGAAACACTCTCCAGACGTAAGCAAACTCATTCAAATGAAATATTCACAGCAGACAATAAAAACTATAAACTTAAAATCAATGTAAATATTTTCAACATCACAAAATGTTACAAATCATGGAAATCAAAAAACACTCACAAAATAACTGATACATTGCTTTAAAACTGCAAAGTGTCCGAGCCAAAAGTATTCAAAAATAATGATTTAAATAAAGAGACTCACATGCGAGGGATTATGAGTTTTATTTGCACTAAGCTTCTTTGAAAATCAGTACATTTAAACGTAGTCACAATAGTTCTGCAGATATGCTAGCCGATAGAATATTAGTAAGAAGAACCCGGGCACTGATGCCTATCATCTTCTTTCTGTGACCATTGGCTCACAGGTGCATAACATATCCGATCTAACATAATAATACTGCATTTAAGGGATCTCTGCAGATATGAAAGCGGGTATGGACTACTTGCCGCGTTTCGGTGTGGCTGCGGAAAAGACGCATTTTAGTGCAGTTCAGACAGTAAAAAATTTATGCGAGGAGCAAACATTTCAGTGCAAAATCAAACTAAAATCACCAGCTCCGAAGTAGACTTGTTACGATGGCCTCAGATGACAGGCCACCTGAGGAGGGTCGGTCACTGCAATGCGCCTTCCCGAGGAGGGTCGCCAAACGATAATCAAAAACTAAAAGCTCACTTCTTGGGATTTCCAGTTTACATTTTTAGAAGCGAAAAGTAACATATACTGTTGTATTAAACTGTGCTCGTGAAAGTTTGCTGATAAGTCAATAAAACAAATGAGGGACGAAATCCGGCAAAAGCGTAGATCTCATGAAGAATTTCTCTGACCCTGGGGGATCGCTTGGATGCTCCTGAGGGAATAGCCTATGTCGGATTATTACGCCATACTGGGTGGGACTTGAAAATTTTGGATTTGAGTTTGAAAACAGGCTCTCTCCCAACGGGATTCATTTTTCGATAGGTATAAAACAAGTCAATGATTAAAATTTTCAAATTAGGATGTTAAGAATACATGTACTCAAAAGGTTACACAAGTCTTGTTTTACAAAAGTCATTTAACATAAAATTAGCATTTTTAAACAAATACATTTTTTTCTAAACTAATTTAATATTAATTTTAATTCCTTTAAATTTTACCTTTGGAAAAATATGGTTCCCAAAGATTTTCCCACCCGAGCCTTCTTATGAAGATGGCCGGTCCTGCTTGGAAGTTAAGCTTACTTGCACAAAATATAAAGAGATATCTCCACGATGTTGCTCAGTAAGCTGAAATCTGTTCAAAACCCGATGATATCGTAGCAATATGGAAAAACATTTTGTGTTGGTGTAGCAGACAATTGATATGGTAACATGCATTCAGGGAGCGACTGCTGCTAAAAGTACAAACTGTGAGCAGTGCACAAGGGGGATCCTAAGTAGAATGGTCAGATGAAAAAAGAAAAAAGGAATAAAGAGTATCTTATCGAACTGTGTAGCCTTATTCATTTGTGACTCTTTACCAATGCTTATTACTTTCGCATCCTTTTAGCCCTGACACTTTACAAGTTTATCGCATGTTTATTTTACGCAGAAAGCAAAAACAATTCGTACACAGGACTTTTGTTTAAGAATTTATTTTAATTTCATAAACACAGACATATTTCTTAAAATAAAATAAAACAAGCATTATTACAACACAACACTGACATCCTTTACGATACGTGAAACACTAAAAACAATTGTACTTACCAGATGCTATCGAATCTGATTACATCGCATTAATGCTTTAAAATTATCATGAAAAAACATAAGCACACATCATGTATAAAATGCAAAATTTTAAACAATTTTGAATTCAGGGAACTCATTTAGTTCAAAAGAGAAATTTGGATTTCAGAGTTTTAGGAGGCCTCAGGCGAAACGATGTTTTTCTGTCCTATAACATTTAATTTTCTATTCAGAGAATCAAAGAAATATTGGCATTTTCAAAATATTCTTGGAAAACTGCAATGGCACGGTTTGTGCATTCAATAAAAAATATCAGACATTCAATTCAGAATATTTTATTTCTTGCCTGGAATCGATAAGCGATTTCCAAACATGTTTTCTGAAGAATGTTGAGGACGATGGAATTTTACTTAACTATGTCGAAGGCAGATCTCGATTGTCCGAAATTTAATTAAATTTGCACTAGAAACATAAATCTGATAAATTCTGAAACAACTCCCTCTACATCTCGCGGAGAAGCCGCATTGGAATGAATTCCATTCAATGCTCTCTTCATTAAAAAAAGGAACGGATACATTATTGGTTTTACAGATAAGAACCGAAAAGGGATGACTTTTTATAATTTTTTTAAGTATTAAAATGCTTTTGTACCTTTTTGGTTTTCGTGACAGGGTTATTGAGCTTCGTGGTAGTAAGTGAATGAATTACTGGCATTAGTATCCGATGCTTAATGCACCTGCGACACGTAACATGCTATACATTTTAGTATCTACTGCACTTCGACGTTACTAATTGTGATGCATTAGGAATACAAATACATTGTTACATTACGGCGGTGAAGTTACATCGCACATATTTTCGTAATTTTCATTTTTTGGAATTTTTTCGTATTATTTAATTCTCTACTCCTTTGAATCCGCCCAACCAAAATACGCGCATTCTTAATACATTACAAAAAATTTTAAAAAGAAATTTTAGCGCAATAGTTGCGATAAATCATTTTTTCTTGTCGAATGCGCAAAATTTGTTTCTCTTTTCCTGCTTGTGCAGCGAGATCTCTGCACAAGATCTCTGCAAGTTCATTTCAAATAGAAAATGAAATTCAGATTAATAAGTAAATTTCGTAAAAATAGTTATTTTTAAACAGAAAAATTATTTTTTCAATATGAGTATATGATTTTAAAAGTGCTAGTAAAATGGGTGAAATATGTAGATAGAGTGGTAACTAAATTGGGATATAATCATATGTAAATCTGAAAAAATCATATTTCTAACTCTGACATTTTAAGTGCAAGTAGTGAGTAAAATATAGGGCCGTGACATATAAAAGCTAAGAGCACTGAAAATTTATAGTTAAAACAGTTGAACGTGATCGAAGAATAAATACAATTCAAATCACATACATGAACTGCAGAAAGCAAAATTATAAATAATTATTTAACGCATCATATTAAGAAATCATCTCATTGTATTATCCAGATTTTTGAAACCTTTTTAAATTTATAGGTAGAAGTTTGGTTTATTAATACTTCCTGAGCATCACATTTGTGTGATGTTATGTCTTCTATTTTACATTTACATTTTTACAATGATCTGTTTAAAAATTGAAGCATATTTGAAAATCATTCATTGTAACTGTCATGAAAACATTTAAACTAAAATGTAACATATGTCATTACAACAGGCTCATCACTTGACAAATCTATTAAATATTTCAGTCAAAAGCATTCTTTATTTATTCGAATGATTCCACTGAACATAAACAGAAAGGATTTTCAAACGTTGACAAAGTCTTTCGACTACAATTGAAGATTACCGAACCTAATGTTTAGGGCCAGAGAGGATCAGATCATGTGTCTGGATTTAGACGCGTTTGCTTAATGGATCAATCAAAGTGCGTCAAATCAAATTTCGGAGAAGTCCTTTCTTTTGCACCATTCCGTACATGCCATTTCAAAGAACCTGTTGCTCTCGTAATTATTGGCCTCTGTTTACCTTTCATTATTTTTAATAAGGAAATGCGGATTCTGCTTTTTTAAGGAGTTCTGCATCGGAATACTTTTTATCAGTCCTAATGAATAAATTTGTAAATTAAATCATTAAGAAGACCATTGTCACATGCTTCAGAAGAATTTAGGTAAAAACATTTTAGAGCATTTGTAGTAAGAAAAATGTTGAAAAGAGACATTTTTTGAAGGATTTTTAAGTTTTGCCAGAAGTTTCATTCATATCGCAACTAAATAATGCATTAAAATCCAAGACTTGAAAGGCGCAGAAAAAGGAACAAGCTAAAAAAGAATATAGTATAAAATTTCTAATAAAAATTATTGCTCTCTATAAAGTGATATACGACAAAAAAAAACTAATAACACACACACATACACACATATATATATATATATAGAGAGAGAATCTGATTAATTAAATTATTTTTCTATTTACCTAGCAAATTTTTAGGTTATTCTTTATAGTTTTATATATTTTTTATAAATATTTTTGAATTTAAATTTCGACATTTTATTTGACAATCTGCTTATTTTGAATTGAATAACCAAAAGCGAGTGCATAAGATTCAATGGAGATCGAGAATGCCGCTAACCTCAATAAGATGCAACTTTCCATTGGTTGAGCGAGTGCAGAGCAGCATATGATTGGTAAACAGGAAACATTGGCGAACCACCTCTGTTTCCCGTTTCCCCATACGGGCTCTCTGGAGCTTGGATTTTTCTCCACCCAAGACTTGAATGACGCTACCTGCAAAACAAAAGGAACGAATTGGCATGAAGCTACAGTCACCCGAGAACGTTCATGTTCATGTGTGTTCATGACGTCGGATTCTTTCTCCACCCTCAAGAGGGGGAACACATTTCAATATTTAATCATGATAATTTGAGAATCCCTTAGCCCAAAATGGACTTATTTTTCTGAAGACTCATTTTTACTTTCTCATATACGTAGTGAAGAGAAAGCATTGTAATCGTCGAAAAAAATTCGAACAAGAGATTTTGGCACATTTTCGCGTTTCAAACATCCCGCATTTCGGAAAACGCATTTGTCTATTTGTGACAAAAACGCTTTCAAATGGAATTTGGTCTTTACATCAAACTTTTAGATTTTTTGAGCAAAAGAGGAGCTCTGTCTGTCCGAATATAAGTTAACATGAATAAAATTCGGCACCCAGATTTAACATCTAGAGTATAGACATTATCAAATGATGCGTCAAATCCAACAAACGTTCGACCGTCTGCCACTCTACATCCTCAGAAACGGGCAAATGCCATCATTCAAAAACGTAATCACTTAAATGCGCCACATTTGGTACGATACTTTGTGACGACAGGTTATATTTTAGTTTTAATCGGTTGGGAAAAATGCGTATAAAACACAAAATAATCAGCACGATAGATTCAGTAAAAATGCTCCATTCACGCCAAAGGTTAATATTTGTAACGCCCTTACCACGCAGGGTGTCCTCTAGGTCGACACATTTATTGGACAGCACGTGAGAAAGTTTTTTTTTGGGGGTGCTCCCCTTCCTCTCGTACGAAATAGGGAGAATGCGTTGCAATCGTTGAAAAAATCCGAATTCGAGATTTTGATGAATTTTCATGTCTGATACCTCTCTCTCGGCTCGAAAAACACATTTTTGGCATTATATCTGTTTGGCTGTCCGTTCCGTTTGCGACTGTGGCAAAGAAAACTTAAAAAACGGTTTGAGCTAGACGGGTGAAATCGGGACTTCACACCGAATGTGTAGATTTCTATCAACTGTTGAGGAAAATTCCTTCAAAAGGAAGGCGGCATTGTGCTGTTGCTCCAATATAGGTTCAAGCGATGACTATAAAAGGAAGAGAAGGCATCTACATCTACAGAGTATCAAATTTTAGACCCAATCCATGAAGTAGCTGACGTCCAACAATCTGTATTGTCAGAATTATGTCAACGGGCCGATTCAAAATCGCAATGACTTAAATGTATCAAACAGAAGGCGTGAATTTGCGACTGCAAGTGCAGTTCCGGATCAAATGTTGGTTTCGATGGATCGGAAAAAACGAACCCAAAATGAAAATTTGATTTCCCGATGCTATCAGCCGCATGTCAGGGATTAATCGCTAAAAACGGAGACCACGTTTCGGAGACCATTCTCGCGGATCAATCTTTGGGGCGGCAATTTTGCACTTCCAGGTACAGAAAAAGAAAAAAAAAAAAAAAAAAAACCGACATGATACCGATACCGAGATTTTGATTCATATCCGTTCTTGAGACTCTTCCTATTCGGCAGGAAACATTTTTAAAATGAGCACACTCGAAAGTAAAGAGCGGCATTCTCAAAAACTAAACGAATGAGAATTTCATGTGCGGTCTTGAAGGTGAATCGTGGATTTCCCCCCGTCCTTGGAAGAAATCCGTTAACGGCAAGTGTGTCAGTCTGCTTATTAACACCTATGAAATTAAAAACACACAAAAGATGAAACAGTGAAATGTGGCAAAGGGCTTCATCATTAGAATTGTAAATATTTAAAAAAATCTTGGTCCAAGTCCGCCGAAGTGTTTATTGTCTATCGGTCTGACATGGATGTGTAGGTGAACTTCATAACTCAATGAGACAGATAAATGATGTGTACTTAGAATAGGATCTCGACATCAAAACTGTAGAAGTGCACCTGAATTTTTCATCAGAATTGGAGGGAGAGAACACTCGCCCCCCTCTTTTATTTAAAAAGAAAATTTGCAAAGGAAAGTATCACAGATTTCAATATAATTCAATAAATACAATAAGCATATAACAGGTTTTACACGTCAGATAAACTTTCATTATTAAGATCTATTAAAAGTTTTTTTTTCACATTTTAGTAACATTCGAATTTTTTATTAAACATGAAAAATTTTACATATGCTTCATTTTTTACATATAAATTATTTAGTATATAAGTGCAGCTGATGATTTTAAATTTTAAGCGCAGAATCTATTCAATCTGTGTTTAATAGATTCAGTATAGTTTATAATTATGTTTAGTAAATGAATATCAAACATTTTATCCTGAAGAAACCATTTAAATATTCGAACTTAAATGAATATTCATAAAAAATACCGATTCGAATGATTCACTTTTATCAAAATTATTCTCAAGAAAAGGAGCCATGAACACTTTCATTTTTTGCGTTTCATTTTACGTCCATTTCAGTTTCATGTTCAGAAATTTCTGCAACATTTATTTAAAATTAAAACTAGAAAAAACTATGAATGTAAAATAAAATGACGTCTAAATACTTAACTGCAAAAAGATAATTAAAATATCCATGAAACTCCCTTTCGTGTTAGTGATATTATCCACAAAAGTTTCCCAATGGAATTATTTTAATTCAAATATTTATGTCATATTATGTCTTGAACTGTTTGCTTGCATTTTCGAGTTTTCTTGGCGTTGTTTTGAGATAAGTTGTTAACATTATAATTTAACTGTTTGCATTGTGATAGAAGAAAATGACTGCATTAGCAGAAAAACTTTGTAGTCATTTGGAAAGAAATTATATATACGAATTCACTTTCGAAAATTTGTGTTAGAATAACTTAGTTTGAATCAATTCATAAATGTTTTATTGTAATGTTCTGGTTATTATATACTTTGCCGATCTAAATTCAAACTATCGAATATATAAAATTAATTCTATACATAGCTGAAAGTTTATATCAAATTATACGTTTTCTATGCATCGTAATTGTTATTTCTTTAGCTTTTAAAAAAAATCGAGGTGCTAGATCATTTCAGAGAGAACTTCAATTGGGAAACTTAATTTATCACATTCAATCATTTTCACATACGTATATTTGTTTTATTAGAAATATAAATAATACTACCAAATCTTAATGCAGTCACTGTCGTTCATAATATTGTTCAAACCTGGTGTCAAACAAGCATAGGAAATTTGATTCATCCAACATTTTAGCAAAAGTTACATACAAAATTAAATATGTGCAGAACTATCATACAAGAAGTTTTTCATTTTCTATTTCTGAAAGAATAGCTCATTGAATATGTTTGCAATTAAGTATTATATTAAAATAATTTAAATAACTCTTAACTAAAATAAAATTATAAGAAGGCGAGGTATTTTTGAGCTTTCATCCTTTCACGAACCATTCCATTCAGACGAAATCTTTTCGATCTTCGAACTTGATTATTATTGAGTGCTTGGAGCTTGTTTTTTTATTGAAAGGTTAGCATCAAAACTGCTGCTGCGGCTGAGCTAATGGCACTTCTTTGTCACTGAATACTAATAATGCAATCATTAATATTTTAAAAACACAGCAATTTATTCCACAATTTTGTGTATGTCGACGATTGCATTTTGAATTTATTTTCCTTTCTTTTTCATTTCTGTTAATATAGTGTCATTCTGTGGGAAATTTAAATGCAAAAATGTAATCGTCTCATTATCAAAACAGAATGACGCCGTTTACTACTGGATGCCGAACTTCAGGATCATTCTGTGAGTTAATCTATTATCAGAATAATACAAAGGCGCAAAATGATCAGGGGGTTATAATTACAAAATATAATTAATCATACAAAAATCGTATGGATTTTAACGACTCATTTATTCGCTCTGTATATTAGAATTTTTAGGATATTAAACTATTGACATTAATGGATCTTTTTAAATTTCACTTTGTTATTGGAGTAGAGTGAAAAGTATGATTTAATTGATTAAGTCTACAAAAAATTATTGCGCTTGCAAATAAAAAAAGCATATACATTACAAAATAAAAGCGGAAATGAAAGTTCTACACGGTCATTGCCCGGAGAAAGCGTTTCTTTATCTTCCTTTTAGTATTCTCCAAATTATGCGATTAAATATTTCGATGGATAGGTTTTGAGTTTCTCCATAACATGGTCACAGAATTCCCATTCAATTGTATTAAAAACCTTAAAAAGAAACAGGGAAATAGAACTGGTAGGAATATAAAGGTTATGTGTTTGAGTTTAAAATAAGGTAAAATCAATTTTTTGTGAGATAATCATTTTGTAAGAGACAGTTTTAATGGGGAAGTCCGTGAGATTTGATGCCGGCCGGCCCGCTCATTGCCAAGACTCGTGCCTGGTGTTCGGACACTGTCAGATTATCTCTTCTCCGTGGAGAGATGATCAGATGATATAAATGGCTCAGAGGGAAGCCACTGAGGAATCAAGGTGTTACGCTTATTTTCGTACTCGAATGATGCCTATCTTTGGAATCGTGATTTCTTTCATAACCCTTTCCTCTGGTTGAATGGCTCTCTTCCAAGTATTTTTTAATAACATTTTGCAGCTCGATTTATAAGCTAAGCGATGTTTTGAAGAGCATCTGTAAAAATGTTCATTGAAATAGACACATCTGACACTGGCAAAAAAAAAAAAAAAAAAAAAAAAAAAAATTGGCTGTTGATTTGCGAGAAAAAACTATGACAACGATTGTTATGCCGCTGATGTTAATGTTTCACATATGTAGATAGTTGAACTGAAATGGCGATATCATAATTGAATCTATTAAATCTTACTTAAGTTTATTGTTTAAGGCTTCAAAGTTTTTTCAAAGCGATTAAGATTTCAGATGTATAAATTGCATTCATTACGATTTTATTTCTGAAATATTATTGGGATAGACAGAAATGACAGAGAATGCATTTTTTCATGTATGATACTTTGAAGTGTATATTAAGATTGTCGGAAAAATAATATAAATGTCTTTTAATATTAAGAATTTCATCAAAATAATAAATCGGTTTACCGCTGAAATTTAATTCCCTATTATGAATCATTCAGAAGTTTCGATGCATTTAAACTATAAAGACAGTGTTTATTTTGAATGGAGTCCTAAATTTAATTGACATTTTTTACTTAATCTGATATGAAAATTTAATTAAACATGAATTTTGGAAATAAATGCAGTAACCATAAAAAGGAAAACTCTTAATAGATTGCTAGAAGCCGTCACTTTTGAATATAGTACAAAATGAATTGCAAATGTCTGGAACTTAGAAGCTAACTGGTTTTTTTTTTCAATTCTCCCAAAAGTAGGCGCAAACTAGTAACATTTTAAGAAACTTTTAGAAATATATATACACATATAAACATTATTTGTTTTGATAATACTGTTTTCGTTACCTTGTCTGACAAAAACTTGGTTTACATCCAGCAAAATATCGCATCCACCAGCAATCATTCTCTCTGTAGCTAAGTTTTTGCGAATATTTTCAGTTTCGCTGACTTCATCGTGCATTTGCTGCAAGTAAAAACAATATTGGATCAAAGTTAGCCTAATTGTTTAACTAGCTGCTTTTATCAATCAATTAGTTCGTCGGCATTAATAATAGAAACATTTCAATTAAATACTTTTTTTAACTTTATCTTAAGGGCTTTCTCAATAAAATATTTACAAACCCAATTTAAAAGCCTCATAATGTCATGTTCACGGTGCAATTCCAAAGTTTTCAGAGCATATCTTTATATATTCATTTACATTACAGGAAAGGGGAATAATGTAAAAAACTGAGCATATTTTCAAAATTTTTAACCATTACTTGACTGATTCGGAACTTTAATTAGTAATAACTAAACTATAGCAAAATGCATTAAGAGAATACATTGTACCTAATAAATAAAAAAAATAGATATAATCTTTTGTACCTTGATTATCAATAAAGGGAAACACACAGATGAAATAGCAACATTGTAAAAGATCCGAGTTCTTCTTCAATAACGAAATGTATAGTTGGAAAATACACTTACAATAATTAATTAAAAACTGGACAAAAACACGCAATCTTTAAACTCCCTCATTATCATTTGAAATAACTACAGTGAAGATATAATGTTATTATTTCAAGAGGCTTGCTCTCTGCAAGTATCTGTCAGTACAGAAACCACAGAAAAAAGCCGATTTCAATTCATCAAACATCATCTCATTTTTGAAATCTTCAAAAATTTGGTACTCTCATTAATTGGAATAACTAATACTTCATTGTTTCTAAAAGAAGATGGCAACAGGCATGCTTGCTAAACATGCAGTAATAGTACAATCGTATCCAAATTTAAAATTATTGGAAGTATTAATGGTGACATAGAAAAACATTGCCTCAAACTTCAGAGCTCAGACAGAATGTAAGATATTGCTACAAGGTTTCAGGAAATTCCTTATGACACTGTTATCTTATACATTGCTTAGTACATTTCGTTGTTACGCTGCTGCGAAAATTTGCTTTGAATTAAAAAAAAATAGAATAAAAGCTGATAAATAATTGTTAGATAGTTAATTTTTAATATGTAAAGTTGTATAAGACTTTGAATTAAAGATAACTTTAGAAATTTGATGAAAAATAAGGTAAGGAAGGATTTTTCTTTAAATGATTAGAAGGTAGGAAAATGTGTGAATATCCAGCTTGAATTCAATAAAGATTTATCTTTCTTTGAAGATCTAAATTGATTTTCTTCAATAGTTTTGTTTGACTTGAAACTGATCTTAAAGGAACAGAAAGTATTGATCTTCCCAGACCGTCCGCAAAGGGTTATCTCATGCTATATTCCAATTGCATATTTAATCTTCAAATTAATAGAATCAAATTTTTAGTCAGTAATTTTAGTCAAATAGGGTATATCTACAAAGAAATTTTAAGCTAAGGCATCTTTTATTCACAGAGACCATTTGAGTGTCATTTCAGAAGGATTTCCCAAAACTCTTCCCAGCACTCCGTTGTAAACTTGGCCTTTTTTTGGGGGTGGGTGGGTGGGTATTAAGAAAAATATATCTTAGAATTTTATTATGGATTAATGAAGGGATATTTTTAATCAGGAAAAAAGCAAAGCAAACGTCTTTTTGCTTTAATCAATCATTTTAATAAGAGTGCAATATTGCTTTTCCAAATCTTTCACCACCACCACTGAAATGTGAACATTGGTTACTAAGAAGAAAAAATTTAAATATTTTTTCCTAAATTGCACTAAAACGGCATTTTCCAAACCAACATGCACATAGATTGTTGCGATACAAAATGAGTAAGCATACAGCAACATGTAAAGGACTTTTGAAATGTCATTTAAGATGATTTGGATAGTATGAACGCATTTAAAAGAAAAGAAATTTATGATTTATAAGTAATAGTAGCACATTTTGCTTGAATTCGACGAGAACAAGAGTATAACTATGAAATATTGAATTGCCGATATTTCTTTGCAGTCTTTAGTAATAAAATTATTATAAAGCAGTAAATTTTTAAAACAATTACAAATAAAATAAAAAGATTTTTTTTAATTTAAAATTTTATTTGTAAATAAAAATCTATTAAAAGTTATTTATTGTAAACACATTATAATTATAAATTAAACAAAATCAACTGTATATCTCAATTTAATATGCATAAATATCATAAACATTCTATCATGTAAACATTACGTCATTGAAATTGAGATAATACAAGAGGAATTCAAAAAAGATAAGTTTTGGTGCAATTTTAGATTCAGTTTTTATTTCTCTAAAGCAAAAAAGAAAAGGGAACATTCATTTGAAACGCCCTGGGAAATAAGACAAAAAAATTTATATAATATACAAATAAAAGTATCATATTTTACTTCTTATAACTCAAACTTTTTACCAGGAGAGGTTTTGAAAAATTTGTTTTAAATATAAATAAAGATTCAGTCACGAATTTGCAAGGTACTGCTTCAAATGAAAAATATTTTAAGGCTTGTGTACAATCAAAGTAGAAGAATTCAATGAATCAAAAAATATGAAATATCCTCATCATCATATTTTTCACTTACTCTAGATAATTCCTCTAGTTTGGCTCTGGCATTTTCAAGAGATTTTCTTTCCACATGATTGTGCGGTGTGTGAGCAAGTAACTCATGAAGAGTTATTATGTAACGAGGGACCTGAAAAAATACACATGATGATCAGTAACTAAAAGCATATACAGACGATGTGCAATGTCCTTGTAAAATACACAAGTTTTTTTTAAATAAAAAATAGGAAATGCTGCTTCATAACTAACAAAATCAGAAATATTACGAATGAAAATTGTTTGCGTCAAAATCTTTGGCTGGTGTTAGTATATCTTCAAATCGTTTAATTGTTAACTATAATGAATTCAAATAATGATAAAATTTAATGCGTTAAGGCATAACATGGCCAAGGAATATGAATCAAGCGAAAAAAGTTCTATCTCTTAACCAGCATTATTCAAAAGTTGACTGGCCTATGTTTGTTTCACCAAGGAGCTACTTTCTAAAATCAGGCCACTCATACGCCAAGAAAATTACAAATATGGGCCGGTTTCATCTAAAAGGTTCCAGGAATAGACTTTTATGTGCTTCCTATGCAAACTATTGCTATAAATTCTTTATAACTTTCATAGAATTTTCAACAATTTTTCACTAACATTTATTTCACAAAAAATGATTTTGTTTAAATTTTTACAATGATATTGAGGATTTGATTTAAAATAATATATGTTCCTGCCAATTTTTACTTTTAATATAATGCAACAACTTTGGGAGGGGATAGAAAAGATGACTAAAGAAATTGTTAATTATTTTAAGGCTAATAGATTTAAATAGAAGACCTGGCTTCAGGTTTTTGTTCTTTATATCAATCTGTTTTATTAATGGCAATTGAGCAAAGACGGTGCAAAGAGGGAAAAGTAGATGGAGTTGAAACTGTTATTATCCATTTTCATAAAACTTCTTCCTATTGGGAGGAGACGTTACACAGTAGAGACCCTATTCGATGCATAGAAAGATAGATATTTTTTGTTTCTTAAAATAGACGTAAGTGCATACTTTTTTGCATCACTGCGCAGTGTCTCACCTGATGCATGGGGTAAGTAAGAAACGTCTCGAGTGTTCTCCCCTGCAGGCTGGACTTCTCCTCCAGTCTCCTCAGAATGGCCACGAACTTCTCTCTCTGCTTGCACTCGGCCAGGACCTGGAGGCTGTAGTGGTGGTTCCTCACGTACTCCTGATAGATGGTCAGCATGGGCAGCAACATGTCGAAGAGATCTCCTGGGACAGAGGGCAGCAGGGGCACTAAGTTAAGGTCATTGGAATCCAACTACGACTACTTGCAGTGCCGGCATGCAGCCGCGAACAATGGGCAGGAGTACTCAGCAGGTGTTCGGACAGAAATAAAGTGCAAATCTTAAAAAAGATTCTCTTTTCGAGACCGCTTTCATTCTCTTACGGAGGGCAAAATAAGTTAAGGTGTTCATTTTTTCTTCTTCTTGACTAAAAAAGTCATAGGATATCCTAAGCAGATATGCCGTTTCTTTCGAAGATAAACATAAGTTGTTTCAATGTTTAAAATTCCAATTATTATTGAATACTTTCTTCTCGGGGACGATATTCTAATCCACAAAATTCCAGAATTCTTATTTTAGACTTTAACCCCTATCATCGTAATACTTTTCTTGTTTTCAAGAATTCTATAACTATATGAAACGAGATTTAACGTATAAAAATGCTCGGCATATCATATGCCAGTGGTGCTGTTGCTGCTTATACAAGTATCAATAGAATTTTCGCAGCATTGATGCAGTAAAATTTTAAAGCTCAAATCAGTACACTTGCATTTACATCTGCTAGGCAGTCAAGTTATAGAAGTAGAGTCGGAGAACAGTGAGACATGGGAGTGTCATGTCGGGGGCACAACCTCAGCCAGAACCGTTTTGAAAATTCTTTCACAATATTGAGGAGGGTTTTCAAAACTGACATAGCTGGGCTGCTCCAAGGGCGAAATTAGAATTACCTTTCTTTCATCGTGATCCGGAGCGTGCCTGGCTGAGTCTGGACTACAAGCAGAAAATAAACTACTCATAGGGTCTAATTTAAAGTGAAACTTGTGTTGCAGTCCTTTATAGTAATGAAAGCAAACGTACTGCAAAATCAGGCGGCAAGTTCACTGAGTACTCCTATTGACCTAGCGCGCCATCTACGGCAGAAAGCGGAGAACAAGCAGATACAACAAGTCGATGCGCTATGGCAAAGTCAATCTCATCTAGCTTTCTTAATACGGCAACATGCACTCAGAAGCTGAAAGCGCCTGCACTATTCTATTCTCTGTGACAAATAAAATGGCGCTCCGAAGAATAAAGTAAACCTACATGCGATTTACACTCTAAAAAGGACACAAATGCGATTCATTCCCAAATGTTTCCAAAATTTTCTGAAGAAATAGTGTATTGAAATATTTTACCATTTTCTTTTTCAGAAGTCATTTGTTCTACTGTTAGAAAAACATAATAGCATTCACAGTTATATATCTAGTGTAATGTATCAAAATGGAAACCCTAACTTTCATGCAAGTAATTTCTAGTGAGTTGATTCCGAAATGAACTGATGAAATGAAATGAGTTGGTTCCGAAATGAAAAAACTTTGAAATAAAAATTATATCTGCACTTAAATTCAGTTTTATTGAGAAAACAAAATGCAATATGATTTACTTTTTAACTTTCATTATATTTTAATTTTAGTCTGTTTTATACATTTTAATGCATACATTAAGAAACAGTTTTTCTATGAGTGTCATATTATCAAAAAAGAAACTAAAAATTAAGAAGTTTCTAAAATAAACAACAAAAATGTTCAACATTTTTTTATAGCCATAAGCGAATTAAAAAAATCAGCCGTTGTAGTTATTCTTTCTTTTCTTGGTAATTAAAAAACATCGTATGATAGTTAGAACTAAAAATTTGACAGTCCTTTAAAGCTTTTAAAAGTTAATTCAAAAATACAATACAATCATACCAGATTTTAAGTAATCATTTAGCTTAGTAAAATAATAATTTTTAATTCCATTTTAAATATAAAAATGTCTTATAAAATTTTTATTGAAATGTCTTATAAAATTTTGTCTTATAAAATTTTGTATTGAACATGCTTCGCAAACTGATATATGATATGAATTAGAATTCTCAATTATAATGTAATGATAAACTGTTAAACTTGTGTGTAACAAAATAATTTTTTTCAGCCAACATTTTACTTCGATTTATTTTGTAGAAAACTGATTTTATCATTAAATAAAATATGAAATATTATTCTCTTTTTTAGATTTTGGAAGGGAAGAATTCATCATATATCGAATCATGAGAAGACACTTTCAGATTTCGTTAGTAAAATTTCGGATATTTCAAATGACTATTTTACGATGATTACGTGAATTAGTTAAAATTATATTATATATATATATATATATATTCATTCCAGTAAGAAATATTTCCTTTCAGTAGGTAAAAGAATACACCAGTTGTAAAATTAACGCAGATAAAATGAGGCTCTTACTTTAATATTATTGTTATATAAAATAGGAATCTAAATCTAAATTCTAAATGTAGTTGATTTATGTCAAAGTTTGTATTAATAAGTCACTTTTGAATCATCAATACATAATGCATTAAAATAAATATAAATAAATTAATACAGCCTGTTAAGTCTTACTTATGCATTATGTAGCTACAATCTGCATAAAGTGACAAACTGTTGCTTATAAATGGAATGCCTAAATTTATTTCTATGAAAAGATCTTTTTCAATAGTTCGATAGTATTTATCATTTGATATTTTTGTCAAATCTTAGATATTGTTTTTGTAGTAAATAAGAATAAAGATTTTTCTGCATGGATTGAAATAATTTTTTCATTTGAACATTCTAGCGACTTCTTTATTACAGAGGAATATAATGAATAACGTAAGGGAATGATATTTTATGATTTTTCAGTAGAAATTGTAAATTTTACAAATAGATTTCAAAATCAAAATAAATGCAAAACAAATTTTTGTTCAGAAGTATTCATAGTTTTAGAAATCTTTGAATATAATAAATAGACCTGATATTATTTCATCAATTAAATATCCTCTGACATACATTCTTAAAATATAAGTATGTCCTTTTCAGCAATAAGAACTTAAAAAGCCTCTATGAAGTTGAAGAATCCTTTTTTTAATACATTTTCCCATGAAATATTTTAAAAACTCAAATCCAGGTAGATGATTAAACAGCATTAACCAGAAAAAATGCTTAATTAATGTCAATTTTTTTCACATTGAAATATTATTTCACTGAGGATGGTTGATCGGAAATCAACAAAGAAAATTTGATTACGTTCCTTCCTTTATGCATAACGGTTATATTTTATGTATCCTGCTTATTTTAAGAAATCGATAATGATTTTAAAAGAGTTTATATCTCTCATTACGACATTTTCATGTCGTGAAGTTTGAAGATGTCTTCCACCTTAGGATGCATGAATTCTTTTGCGTGCATTTAAAATTCATGAAAAAATGTTAGCTCTTTTCTCAACATATTCTACATACGCAGTAAATTTAAATTATCCACGCACTAATGTAATTAAATGATCTACAAATTATGCAACGTTATGCACCGATTTGATTGTATAGATTAAATAATGCTTCAAACAAGCTTGTTTATCTATATGTAAATATAGTATTAGCTATGTATTAAGAATTTTATCTAAAATTTCGGTCTGATATTGAAATAAACAGTGCAAAAAATAGGTTTTAAAAATCGTTAAATTAATATTTTCATCACAGAACAGGTAATTATAAAAAATAATAAATTTCTTCTTAAATCTCTTTAATTAAGGGGGTGTTCAAACAAACGTATTTTGAAATTTCTTTCATTTGGATCTTTCTTTCTTTTATTTTAAGTTTTCAGGCAACTCTCATAAAAATACTTCGTTTAATGGCATCCTCATTCTTAAAATGGATGAAAACATTCCTGCAGTACTTTAAAGCAATGACACAATTATTTATCCTGCTTTGTTTTCATACTTGTGTCAAACTATTTTATTCCGTTTTTCATGCCACCCATGTTTAAAACAGTCATTTGTTTGTTATAGATCCTGAATTCAATTTGAACTGTGACTACCTGCTCTTGTAATTAGTTTCCTTTCAATGTAAAGCTATTAGTATCGCCTGTAAACCAATTGAAATGAAGAAAAAATATGAAATAATGCTAGAATATTTCATAAACATGAAAACGTTTAAAACACAATATTATATGGCAATTATTTTTGAATTAAAAATTATGCAAATTCAGGAAAGTTAATTGGCAAAAATATTTTTCATAAATGTTACATGTGATATGAAAAGGAATTCTATTTCATTCAGAAAATTATAAAAATAAACCCCATTAAGATTAAATAAACTGCAATAAATGTTCAAAATTATACAAAATAGCAGGAACAATTTACAAAAATGCAATTTGAGAAAACTCTGCAAAGAAGTAAAGTTCAATATTTTTAGGAAAAAAAAAGTGATTGAACTCTACTTATTTCTTCTTCGTCGCATCACTCAGCAGAGGTTTCTGAGAAGACGGGACCACTCACCTAAAACTAAGGTCGGCCAGCTCTCCATCCTCGCTGTCAGTCCCTTGATAAAGATCTGATGTAAGAACATCACAGTTTCGCTGAAACGTTTAAAAAGAGATATGTCATTTTACACGAATCATAGAGCGATTCAATCTCAGAATGAGATCTTCATTCACACGCTCTCCCATTCAAATCGGGCAAAAATAATAAACAAATAAATCAGGGCCTTTCAGAATACAGTATTCGATTCAATAAAATTAAGATATTTGGCTATGGAAATAAATCTAACATTTTATTAACTAACCGAAGGTTGAATGAATGTATATGAAAATCATAAATATTACTCTGCCTCGTTCCTTAAACCATGCTGAGCATCGGAACATCTTAAACATTTCAAATGCTACAAAAACTACCTAACCTAACTAAAGTATTGACTTAACAAATTACCACCCTTAAAATATCACATTACGCCCATCAATACTCATCCATTCAATGTTCTGCAAATGTGACAAGACAGAGCCATTATCCAACTCTTACCATCCCCTCCCGCCATTGGAACAGAGAACCTGTTCTGTGACGCTTGCAAGGAATTCATTAAAAATAACCTTTCTCATTCTTGCACTTAAGATAATATCGAATGCACATATGAAAATCACAAGGCTGCTAACTACCCCGTCACAAGAACATCCTGTAAATCTGAATAACCACGTCTTTTCAGACAATACTCTGACCACATGCAATAGGGGCAATGAAGAGCGTCGCGTATGAAAAGCCTCGAAAAGATTTGCTCCCCATCATCGGCAATGTTAATATGCCTCTCGGTTTCGATTCTGACGATGAATGCATGAGAAACACAAGAATCACCCCACATTTTTAAAACATGAGGTGGAAGTAAATTACTGTTGAAACTGATACTGATAAGTTGGAGGGGGGGGGGGGAGGAGAACAAGACAGAAGACTTTCGTTCCAAATGCATTATGAGTCAAAGATCTCAAAAATTGGATTCACTCCATTACCAGTAATGGAGTCCATAGCATCAAGACAAAATCATCATTGTTCCAACGGGTTGACAGAGAACCAGATAACGTGCATGCAGGATTAATGGGGAAAAAAACACCTTCTTTCCTAAAGATATCTTCTTCTCATATTCATTACTCATTTCAGAGGTCCAGCGTATCTGAATGACTGGCTGCCGCGAATAGTCACTTGAGTAACAATCAGCAAAAAGTACCGGAGTAAAAATGCCGCCATCGGTAATGATATGTACCCTCTGGGGGAGGATGAGCTCAATTCTTATCTGGCAGCTGCTCAACCACATACTCGCGCTGTTACCCAGAATGAAAGATGCCGTTAAAAGTAGGATTTTTAAAATTTGGAGTTTTTTCCGCTGTAACCATAACTAAGATAATTACGTTTTTGTCTTTCATTTCATTTAGCAGTAAATCCATAATTTCATTTCGTTTCGTTTAATGGTATGGTCAACCACGACTAGCATATCAGAAGAGAATTTAATAACTGTGCTTTACTGAACAGCATTGGAACTTTAAAACCAAGCTTTATACATGTTAAGTTTGATATACTCTTCACAAACATATGAATTTGTATATTTAAGAGAAAAAAATATTTTGATAGTTATTCTAATCTCCCGATTGATAGAGCTAACATAAACTTTTGCTAAATAAAATTTATTTTAGGTAGAGAAGCTGGATTCTGTTTTTTTTTAATGGTAACATGATAATATTTATAGTTGACAAACTATTCATAAATTGTGTCATGAAAGAAGTATGATGAAGCTGTTATATTTTGAAGCAGTACTAGGAACAAATTTAGAATAGATCTCATAATTCTGAACTGCTGTCAGAAGGCGAGGATGGCATCTGAGCTGGCAGCTCTCCTTAATCTCCTATACCATACTAGCGGAAGGATATTTAACATTAGGATATTTAATATAAAAAAATATTTTTCAGCAGTTTATTTCATGCAAAACAAGAATAAAATTTAATAATTAGCGCACAGGCATGATACATGCTCTTATTAAAAATTAGTTTTTGTCAACATATGTATATAAAAGCTCAAAGTAAAAGATTAACTCCTAATCCAAACTAAGTATAGAAAAGTGTAATTTTTGGTAAGTATCAGTAAGAAGTGAAATAAACATGGAACATAATATTTTCTAGAAAGATAAGTGCAAGAAAAAGAGGTTTCTGTATATTTTATTAATATCTATGCTACTAATTCAATAATTCTGTAGTATTTGAGGCAAACATATTTGATGTATATTCAAGATGTCCACTCTAAATGAGTCTCAACATCCAACTTCTAAATAGTTTGAATTAGGACAATTCTTTTAAACAGTTGGAATTTAATAGGAAAAGCAGTCTCACTGAAGTAAAGAATACTATTTGACATTACTCAGACAATAAATACTCTAATTGAATATTATTTTTATATTTTATACAGTCCCTCGGTCGTATGAGTCATAGTAACATATCCTTTAAAAACAAAATTTTATATAAAAGGAAAACTAGATTCGTTTGTGATTAAAATTGAGAGAATTATGAGAATTTAACCATTGTTATCTTATAAAAACGCAGGATTTTTGACCACTCTATTGACCGTCTGAATGATACAGCAATCAGTGACTGGAGTTTTCATAAGGTTTGTTAGTCTCAAGTTATAAAATTGTTGATCGTCTAAAATAGTGATATTCAAACATTTATAACTTGAACAAATTTGGTCCCTGATATTTCACTGAATATGATACCTTAAAACCAAAAGACTCAATAAAATTTAGAAACTTTTTAATCCATAATTTAGTCAGAAGTAACTTCATTGTCTGAAACAAAATAAAGTATTGTTATTTTTATTATTTGAATCCTTTTGAAAATGAAACTAAAAATTGAATTTTATGATAAATGAGAAATTTTTTTTAATAATTCTTTAAGACATTGCATAAATTATATAAAAAAAGTATTCTGCTGTGCACATAAGATTTCAAAGCTGAACAATTCTGTTTTCTGTATTCATATTTTTTCAAAACATGTTTTGGGCTTTTTTGCCTTAATTGAAGTTCAATCATTTCCGCCTCAATTAAAACTTTAAGTGATGCATAGTGTAATGAACAGAACGGCGGGATGGTTTTATAAACTTGATTGGCTGAGGTGAGCAGCCAATGATACTGTACCATATTTTTACGACGATGATCGATACTCTGAATGTCATACAATATCGTAAAGCTATATTGTAGAGCATTTTGTGCTATTAGGCGCAAACATTTAGCAATATTGACCTGAAAGGTATTTGATTACTGCATTTTCAGGCATGTCTATTCGCCATGTCTCAGATGATGAGAAATTTATGATATTGATTCTCTTTGTTAGCAGCATATCTTATTGCATTAGAACAAGATTCTTGCGTTCTTTTGTCTTTTATTAATATCTCTTTCACTTGGTAGATGTACGTCTTGTCTTTTCGCTGCCAATCGTACAAAAATTGGACTCAAATGACAACGGGATGCGATTCAGCTCAGTTTCGAAATGTCTCTGTGCCGTTTTATGGCTTGACATTTTTTAATCTATCTCACTAAAAAAATGATTAGAGTGTCCATTTGAAATGGCAAATAAACAAAAAACAAGTTTTGGAAAACAAGTGCCACGTTCTTAAATGTCCATATGAGGGAGAATATCAGGTTGTATGCCCTTTTATTCACCGCGTTGTGCAAATATATTTGATCATTTTAAGAATCGTCTATAAAGTGAAATACAAAAATAAATTATGTCTATTTAAACCAAATAATCTGTTCTTTCTATTTAGTTGGACTTTTTTTTGCTCAAGAGTCTATTACGCATGCGTTTCAAAACACATTTTGTAAGATGAGTCTTTATTTGCTGCTCATGCGTGCTTGTAAACACTACCGAATAAAATAACTTTCGTTTAGGTTATAATAATGAAATATAAGAGCTGGTTTCGGCAGTATTTTTCATACACATGTACTCCATTTGAATCTTAATTGACCTATAGGGATCATGGTGGCCTGGAGATGAGATCGGGACCAAAAGGTTCCAGCTTCCAGACTCGATTCCACCGAAGAACCGCCGTGTGAGCGGATCAGGTACGTGTTCAATCCATCGGGGACAAATGACTCTCCGGCTAGTGTGGCACGGAATCTTGGTGAGGACGATCCTGTCCAGACGTCGTCGCAGCCATCTGACTGCGCTCAAAATGACGAGATCTATGTCAAAATAGCCCTAGTGCTGCTTTAAAACAGGACTTTAATATAACTAAATGAAGTTCGATATGAAATAACTTTTCAGTCACCGTACACAGTGCCATACATTAAATTTTTTTCTTTTTTTTTATTGAAAATGAAAACCATTCAGAGTTAAGACAAAGGTGCAACCTCATCACATGCCGATTCAAGTGTTTGTTTTTGGTCTAAAATAAGTCATTTAAGGCATTGTGCTCGTAGGGTCTTCTTGTACATCAAGTCTTTCCTATGACCCCATGGATTGATATCTACTGAGTGAATCAGTCAAAGTAATGAACAAGGATAGTTATTTGGATAGTCATAACTAGTTTCTCATCGTTTCTCAATACCTTAGAAGTACCATTTATTAAATATTTGTGACCCCCTTTTTAGACATTTTCTCAACAAAAATCACCATTTTTATTGATAAAATCAGGATATTCTTTTTAAAATGTCCATTTGGAATGCATTTATGGAAAACCTAAGTTCAAATCATTTTCTTTTTATATCCTCTCATTATACATATGAGGGCCTTAAGAAATGATTTGCCTTCAAAGTTTCATTTCATTAAAACGTGTCTATGAAATAGGAAGTACATGAGAATGTATTGTACCTGTTGAGGAAAATGGAATTGACTTCATCGTGCGTACAGGGAGGTTTCTGTGAGCTGGCAGCCATCTTGAACGGCCTCAAGAAGCAGGAAACCATCAACTGTAGCTGTTCCACGTATTCCTCTTCAGATTCGACCATTCGGAAAACCAAACTGAAACATTACAAGAGTCCTTTTATTCATACACACACTATATTATATATATATGCAGCATAAGTTGGCATATGAACTGAGAATTAAAGTTTATTTATTTTTTCGCGGGAGAGTCAAAGGCGGAACATTGTACCCGAACACAGGAGTGAAAGTGTGAGAATTTTTTCCCTTTCATTAAAAGATTCCAATCAAGATTTTTTTGACACTTATTGAAAATCTCGGGCATCCTCGAAAAAAGTGTCGCGGCATCGGGGATTATTATCCCTTCTCCTGTAGCGCGAGAATGACAAAGTCAGCGATTTTTTTTAAAGCACGTGTTAGAAATAATTCAATAAAAAACTGGGATTTGGATCAGGAAATAAGAGACAATTTTAGAATAAAGGTAGGATGGCTTCATTTAACATAAAAAATAGGAAATGAATGAAGACTTAAATTGGATGAAGAAATATCCTTAAGATGACTGTTCATTATATTTGAAGTAAAAATGTTTCATGTAGAAGGAATAATATTTGCATTGATTGTCAAATTGAAAAAAAAAATACTTTGGACAAGCAGATTTTGAGATTTCAAAGCAGCATCCCAACAAATCATCTATCTAATCTTAAATCAACAAAGCGGTCCGTAAGACATATTTTTAGGGTTTAATGAACATGTGTGGCATATAATACAATTATTACTTTACCTATGACAGCTGAAAACGAAAATTTTCTAAACAGTATTCATGACTTATTTCTTTCTTAATGACAAATAGGTAATAAAACCTTTTAAAAATTCCTTTTTCTTCCTGTAATTATCATAACTTAGATTCATTTCTCAGAATTCTTTTCTCAAATGGCTATGGGGGGGTATTTACGTAAAATTTAACTTCATTCTAAGAAAGCGAAAAAGAAAATCCTAAAATGGTACTGCAAATCCAAGATTTCCTTTTTTTTTATAAAATATATTTTGTTTTATAACGGAATCAACCATAATAGGTTCCATAGAATGGCAGAAAGTGTACAATAATACTTATTCCTACTGAAATTTTAAACAATATCCTTTTGCATTTTCTTTCTAATAGACGATAGCTACGGCCTATTCAACAATGTGCTGCACTGCTCATGAACGAAGACATAAAAGTTACCAAAATAGCAAGTCAAAGACATCGCTTGAGGAATGGAATGAAATATCACTTAATGAGAGAAAAAGGGACCCACGGGAAAAATGCACGAATCATTCTAATTCTTTTAATCATTTATGGAACGTCATAGATGCACCCTTTTAAACAACACAATGAACAGCAAAATTCTTTGGCTATAGTAGATGTTGTGTTTCAAACAGGAAACGCAGGTCATTCGATTCGTTATCCGTTCTTTTTCTCGCGAAATGAATCAATCATTATGACTGATCGAACTTGATGTATAAGTTACAATTAAAGTAAATTGATTTGTATGAAGAAATGTTGATTGTCTTTATTACTAAAAAAGAAAAAAAGCTGATGTTCTATAGACCGAACAGTTTGACCTACAGCTGCCAAATTTGACAAAATTATATTCTGAAAAGGAGACTTCAGAAATGGACTTCGCAGCATTTAAAAAAAATAATTAAAAATTAAGAGAAACTGTGGCAAAACTTCCAAAATATTATTGCACAATAATAATTTTTATACTAATTTAAAAATTAAAAAAAATAATTTTAAATTATAATAATTTAATCGCCCGCAATTGTTTTCTTATGTTTTCAAATTGAAATTTTGATTTTTACAATATTTCTCATTGTTGCAATGATATTCAAAATGATTTCATTGATTCATCTAATTTTTAATTTAATGATTTTCTATCATTGTTGAAAGTTAAGGAAAAATTCTTTTTATTGTCTGCTCAATTTGTGAATTTACACTATTGCCAAAGGGAAAGTGCGAATTAAAGAAACATATTAACACTCAATTAATGCACTTAATAGAATTGTAATGTCATGGGACTAGTTTCCACTAAGTAGGTTCAGGAGCATAATAAACAGAACCGATTCAAGGTTATTAAAATAACATATCCATTAAAGTTTAACACTAAAAGGTATTTTATTTACGGAACCATTAATAAATTATTCATAAACAGTTCAAATATTACTAAACATTAATAGTATTCCCGTCGAACAAGCTAGTCGTCAAAAGCGAGCAATCATTAATAATAACCAACATATATTTGCATCATTAATGTGGATAAAGAGTGATATAATAGAAGTTATATTATTTCTTTTCTTTGCTTACAAGATTTTTAATCGCTAGACAAAGCAATCATAATGTCATATCCCATATAATGCAAAAGAGAAGTTCCGTTTTATCTTCTCAAGGTCTAACAATAAAGCAAAATAAATAAATAAATAAATAAAAAATTATAGATTTCATTCGGCCTGTTCAATTCCTGACAGTGAAATTCGAAATATTTTATAAATATATGCATTCATTAATAAATAATATTCTTCATAATTAAATTATTATTCACAGCATATATTGTACAATAAACAAGAAAATATTGAAAGAAAAACGACTAAAAATCTAACTGCCATTTCATGCTATGTAGAAATGTGTGTTTTATCCATTTTTCGAACTCATTCTGGCGAACTGCACGCCGTCTTCTCACCTGTTCCGTTTCCGCATGCTTTCGGCATGGGGCGAACTTATATACTCTGCCACGATTTGTTTCCATCTTCGTCTGCAGAGCCAACCTCGGAAAAAACTCTGGACCTGGAAGAGGGAAAAGTAAAATCGTTCAAAAGAAGGAAAATCAAACATCTTGTGATTTTCAATTCGAAAACAGTAAACAAGAATTCTATTCCTATCGGCATCAAATTTCCCTATTCCGTTTCGCAAAGGGAATTCAATTGTTTTCTCTACTGCTCGGCGGCTGCCATTCTCTTGGAAAAAAAAGTGTGTGTGTGTGTGGAGGGGGAGGGTTATAATCTTTTTTTTCTCTCCGATGTATTCTTCGTGCTGCAATATCTTCTTTTTATCGTTAGCTAGACAGATGCGATTTATTTTTTTAAATCGCATTTGAAGGAGCAGAACAAGTCAGCAAAAGATGATATTTCTCTTGCCACTCTTTTGTAAAAAGGTCACCAATAACTGTTTAAGAAGCAGCAAATCGATTTTTTCCCGAGCGTATTGAGAATTTAAAGGGTTTTACTCCAGTTTAAGTAAAAATTGGATACTTAAGACAATGCTTATAAGAATATAAAAGAAGTGTGCTCCCATTGTTAAGAAAATGGATAATAATTAGCAAGATAATATAAATATTTATTGAACCTTCCATCAAAATATTAAATCTGAGTAGATATTATTTTACCGATACCTTTTTAAATCCGATTTATGCCATTTTGAATGTAAAAACACAAAGGTAGAATTCATTTAAGCTTTGGTTCACATCTTTAAAAGAAACAGAAGACTCATATCATTCAATCCGTTAAAGAAAACACAGAACATTCCCAGGCTCATGCAGGACTGAGAATGCCGCCCTCACGAGCTGAAGCGACAAATCAATACTACTGAAGTCAGCTATCCTTTACTATTTAGCAATTATTATTATATTACCTATCCGCTTTCAATATTTACTATGCTAGCTGATGGGGTGCATTGACTTGGGCTGTCAATGGCTTTTAATACTTGGCATTTACTTAGGTAAAACTCCTCCCATTTCACAACAGCTGCCAGAAGCTGTTGCTAAGCACACATTTTAGTGGAGAAAGTTTTGGGTAAAAAAAGAACCCCGGCAATGCGTGGTTATACATTCTTCTGCTCATGCAAATGGCACAATAATAAAATGTTGGATGCTCCCCGTGCATAGCGGGATCTGAATGCCTGAGATAAATGCCTTTGAACCCATCGCCTTTCGGAGTCTCCCTAAAATTTTCCTGGCCAAATTTCGAATGACGCAGTATGAATAGGCGACTATGGCTGCACTTAGACGCCATTACATTTTCAATTCAAATGAAATGTCTTTAAAAATGGATTGTTAACATAGTATTTATAATGTCCGAGTTATTTTAAAAACAAATATGCTTAGAATCCTCATGTGAAGCCCAGAACTAAAATACAATAACTATTTAAAGTATAAATTTCTTTAGCTATTCGAAATCTTAACGATGTTCTCAAATGCATTCCGCATGCGCACAGTTTATTTCGTTGGAGATGGCATAAAAGAGTCATTTTGAGTAATATGCAATTGTATTCTTGAATCATCTGAAATGAAATCGAATGAGTTTTTGTGCGATGAGTTTTAAGGATGATCACAGAACGGAAGTACGATCGAAGTATAAATGAACGCCGAGCTGGAGTTTCATTTCCTCGGATTTCAAACCCAATTATATATATAAATGACATATCCTCACCGAATTCCAACCAATATCGAAGCTTTAAAATAGGATGCCACAGAATATCATTTTCAATAAACAAAAATATATAATTTGGAGAAGCATTCCGATGCTTTCTCTTTTTCCCCCGAGACTGAAAGGAAAAAAAAAAAAAAAAAAAAAAAAAAAAAAAACCGCACTTTACCTTCTTAATCTTACGGATTTCTTCACTCTCCTCCTCTTCCGATTTGCTTGGGGTCAGGCGCCATTCTCGTTTCAGAGCATTAAGCTATGTTGAAGGAAAAGTTTTTAATTCAATAGGATGTCAGAAAATAAGGACAAACATCAAAATGGTTTAATCCATTGGCATTGTGTACCGATTGGGATCCACTTTAACATGATAATTATAATGGAAAAATCAAAATGCATTTTATGAATGCACTTGCTCCTAATGGAATGATTCTCATCGAGACTCATCTGTATTCTTTAAGAAGTATCGGATCACTTCAGTGTTTCTGGAAGCATTCTTCATTGCTTATAAGTAATAAAAGTAAAGCATTTAGTATTTTGTAACATTAAAACCACGCATGACCATATGAATGAAATATTTCGCAATATTTGTGTTGTAGCTTCTTTTGATACATATCATGTCTAGAAAAACATGTTAAGTAATAAAATTATTTGATACTTTTAAAATTTAAAAGGAATGAAAACTGTGTTTTTTTTTCTTTTCTTCTTTTTTTTCTTTTCATTATTAATCAATGTTAACATTCCATCAAATCCACTTGGTTTAAGTGGAAATTTCATCAGGATATTTGTCAAACCAATATTAAATATTTGTTGGCATATGCACATTTAAATATCGTTTTCTTTCGGATCATCTTGCCTGTAAGTAACAATTAACATTTGCTGATAGAGATTATTCTTATTTAAATTTAGATTATTTCTTAATATCCGTATGAGGATGATTTTAATATCCATGAAAATGATGCTTTTAAACTATAATTTATTGAAGGCTGAAGATATCTTTGAATTTAATTTAACCAAAAGATAAATCATTAAACATTTAAATTGTGTAATTACAATTTATGCATTTATTTAAAGATAAAATGGCTACTAAACTTATTTGTATCCAACTAATATATATATGTATATATTGAAACTTAAGTCCTGCTAATATAAAATTTGCGTTTATATAATTATTTTTGAAGAAAGGAAAGAATTATTTTGGGGAACGAGTTCTCTTCAAACCACTTTTGAGTTTATTATTTTGCAGATAGATGGCGCCATAGCATTGATTAGAAGCTCCGAAGAATTATACTAATAAAGTATCAAGCATAAGCACTAAGCAATTATAATAATTTCGGCTGTATAAAATAAAAATCGTCAATGGCAAAAACTTTATCCTAACATCCAGTTCCAAAACAATCATGGTTTTTTGTAATAAGAAAATTTTAGATACAATTTATTAAATTTTCCATTCATTCATATTTTTTTCATTGTCATATTAAATTACATTATTGGACAAAATGATATAGTTTCGTATAAACTACAAGTGACATATAATAGTTTGAGGAAAATTAATACAATAATAGTTTTACAAATTATTTTTCCGAACCGCGCATGGGTAAAAGTTGAGAATCATTTTATTTTTTTAATTATAACTTTTTGACATTTAATTATCTAATGTGTTAGAAAGCCCAATGTGCAAGAAGCTCCAGAAGACTTTCTTTCTAAAAATTACAATTATTATCAATTAAAATTCCGAGGAAGTCAAGAAGAAAAAAGTGAAATTCTTCCCAAACCAATCCTTCTTTTAGTAAGAACTGTTACCTCGGCCCTCAGCTTCTTGATCTCGATGGTGAGCTCCTCGCACTGCTGAGTGTACTGCCACTTGGCGGTCTTCTCGCTCTCCACGATCTGAACCAAGTGGAGATGCTTCTGCTCCAGTTCTTCCTTTTGCAGAAGTATCTTGCTGAAACTGGAAGAGAGGAGGAAACATTCCACCGGATTAGCATAACGCAAATGAATAAACAAAGCGCCTGCCAGATACAGCAGAGAAAGCATGACGAGGAAGAAAGTGTCCTCAGGCTAAATTCTAAACCAGAGCCAGTCGAAAAACTCATTTAAAATAGATTCAATTCCGATTCAAAAGGCCGTCTACAAAAGTGAATACCGTTTTTTAAAGAAATAATAAACTCTTCCTTATCGGATCACTTGACAATACTGCTGTGCCTTCTAAATTGTTTCTCAGGGAATTCAATACTGCAAACAAGGAAATTTGTAAATCATCCACTTCAATTTTTTTTTTATTGAAGTTGGTGGAATTGATAAAAATGAGACGGGTGGCTAAAGACCAAGGTTCTGCTTGGTAAAAGACTTTGGAATAAGTGTTTTTAAGAACACAGAAAGAGGAAAGTTGTTTAAATCATGACTATTTCCAATGTTCTTTCTCATAATAATGTAACAAATGAAATAAAAGTAACAAAATGTTATAAAATTGTTTCTCTTGCCGTACTTCATAGCATATCAATCTTACTTTATCGATTTCACTAAAGGAAGGGGGGGGGGGGCTTTTTTTAAACTTACTTTTTTATTTTATAAGGAGGGGGGGGGGGGGGATAGTCTTTATTGCTTGCGAAACATTCGTTTTCTATTTTTTCATTCTCTTCTAAAATAAATGATGTTTTTTGGTTAAGCGACGATTTTCCATCATGTTTTTCTACGAATCCCTTTTTGCCACTCAAAGGCTTTTTTTTCTAATTAAATGTTTTTATAGTTCTATTCCTCATTTCTATATTTATTAAGGAATATCCTATATTTTCTCAAATTACATGGTTATAAGTTTAATTTGTGATGAATATAATATAAAACATAATATATATTTTGAAATAAATTTTTTTTGTATAATTATTATTTAATGTGTCTATCACGGAAACAGTGATTAGTAGGGATATGTAATCTACATATCGCTCCATTCGGGCTGCAATCGTTAATATATAATTATGTAATAGCATATCATTTCTCAGTTGATTTAGAAATCCACATCTGTGGTCTATTCTTAAGTCAACCGAGTTATTTTCAAGCTTCAAGCTTAATTATTCCTCCAGTAATTAATTTAAATAAAGCAATTTTGTACCTTTGGCACAGTTTTTTTTATCAACATATTCTAAAATTAACATCGAGTGAAAATGATCACACTATTTTAAGAATACTTATCTTTCTAACGTTCCATTATGTCACCAATTTATAAATGATATCAAACAGCGTGCACCCCCCCCCCCCCTTCATGCTACTTAAAGGAAGAGAGATAAAGTTGAAGCAATTTTCTTTTGTTTTCCCTTTTCCAACTTTTTGTCAAACTTTGTTCATAAGTAATCATGGAACAAAATGAAGAGTTGAATGATACTTCAAACACATATAAATCGAATTTTTGTTCATTAAAAACCATATTTCCAATTACACAAACACTGTTTCACTTTCATCTGGCATTATAGTTATTGACTGCAAATATTGGATATTTTAAGTCGTTTTATTTATTTGCCTCTGAATGGCTATTCGCGATTTTATTTCAATTTTATCTATATTTTTAAGTAAACCTAACTTACAAAACCACTTTACATTATTTTCAAAATGGTTTGATTCAAACGATGTTTTTTTAATTAGAAATGCTCAAAAAAGAGGATTACGTCTTTTGAAATACTTAATATAATTTATTTTTAAAAATAAATATTAGTCAAGAAAATATTTTCATTCCGTGCAACGTCAAGTGTATCAGTTAGCTTCATATACTACAAAGTAATTGAATAAATGTGATGAAAATAACAAATTTATCGTTAATTGGCTATTAAACCATTAAATCCATAATTACTTGATCACCAAATGAACGAATATCAGATAAGAGCAATAGTAAAAAACTGCGCAACTAAAGTAGAACTTTAAAAGCCCGATTTCTATTCGTTCTTTGCTTTGCCTCATTATTAGGTAATAGCTTCTAATCCTTTGTCTCTAACAATAACAGAATAAAGCAAATCGCAAAAACCCCGCAATGATGCATCTAGCTGCAGATGGTGGCCATTTCTCATGCCTTTTGATTGATTGCTTTGTCTTGATATTCGTTGGTCTCCATTTTTCTTGGGGTATAAATGACATGGAAGTAATGAAAAGCTCTCCTCCAAAGTTAAGCTGAAATAATCAATGCAAAGAGGATCTTAATGATGATGTCTGGTGATTCATTTACATTAGAACACTCACAGAAGAATGTTGGATTTTCAAGATAATTTTGTAACTGAGAATATCAAATGACAAAAGCAAACCAGATATCTTCAATGTGACATTTTATTTCATTTCATGTGCTACATGAATTATTGCTGATAAATGATTTCATTTAAATTAAAAGAGGTAATTATTATATTTAGGAGAAATAACTAGATAGAAAAAAATGTATTTTTTTTTATAATAGAAAGAAAGAGCAATATAAGAAAGCGATAATCAAGACATTTATTATTCTCTATGCCCCATTTACACTTGCAATAATTTTCTTTATCTAAAAACAAATTTTAAATAATTTATCAATTAATTGATGAATTTGCTCTATCATTTGAATTTTAAACTATTTAATAATAAAAATTAGATTTAGTT
Source organism: Argiope aurantia (assembly GCA_026543865.1). NCBI lineage: Eukaryota > Metazoa > Arthropoda > Arachnida > Araneae > Araneidae > Argiope > Argiope aurantia. The sequence continues at coordinate 816,489 of JAPMOR010028638.1, forward strand.
TTTAAAATTGATTTTCATTGCTTTTTGCATTCGTGTTTATATCGATCATAAGGACCGAAGTTGAAAAAAAAAATCACGCAGCGTCAGGCTGGCATTTTCTGCACTAAATATTTAATGTTGTCTTAATATACTAACAACGCAAAGCTTTATTATTTTTATTACTTTTGAAGATACTACCTGTTTTCTTCCAAACATTTGCTTCGTGATAATCATTTCACAATTATATAGATTATGATTTTGCCACTCTTCTACTATTAAATTAATTTAGCATTCGAAGTTGGATAACTTTTATTTAGTAGTGACTGAAATTGAATAATTCTGGGATGAACTAGACATGAAATTTTACATTACACACTTTTCAACATTTTTTTTATACATTTTGATTAACAATAAATCTATTAAATACTTTTTATTTTCATTCCTTTAAAGAAAACAGAAGTTTAATACTTTTAACAAGATTTGTTCATAGTATTCATTAGACTCTAATAAGCTTATTGCTTTGGTTCGGATTCATAATATATGGAATGCAATTACAGGCGCCAAGTTCTTATAATTTTTACACAAAATAAGTTCATTGCACGATGCATTTGCTATTAAGATGCTTCTTAAAAAACGGAGATATTAGCATTAAAAATTGCTTGTGTTTACATAATTCACTTATAATCGAAATTCTGCTGCCTGGCTCTAAATTTAATAAAAAAAGGAACGGAGTAACGGAAAGTAAGAAACACAAAATCAGGTTAAAACATGCAAGAAAGTGTAGGTGGTAATGCCATCGGGATGAGCTAGAGAGCTCTGTTGGCCAGAATTGTAGTCGGACTTCGATGAAAATCCTGAATATGATAACATATTTCGAGTTGGGAGAGGGAGAACAGAACGCCCTCTTGGCAAGAATGTCCAGGGATGCTGTAAATGTCGTGAACGGATTCGCCGACTGAAACGTTGCCCATCAGTGGAGCAGTTGTGAAACAATCCAGGCATGATTATCCCGTTTTCTTAATACATGCTCCAGCTCATTCGGGTGGAGTTTCCGATCGCTCGAGATTTCTTTGTGATTATGCACTTTTCCTCCCCATCAGTTATAAAATGCATCGTCAACTCTTATTTTTCATTTCGGAATTTGGAATACATGAATTTAACAACAACGACAACAAAGACGTAGTTCTTTGTTTCAGGCAGTTGATCCATATTCTTGCAATGCACATTAAGAGAATCTTGAAACCTATTTCAAATCTTGTAGCAGCACAGCACAAGATAAAGTGTTTTTAATTGCATATTGGATGAGAAGAGCAGCTGCAGTTGATAACGGACCCTTACACAAACGGATACCATTCTATTTTCTATTGCAGCCTTCTGATTTAATATTATTCGAAGCTACATATTATAAAACGCTTTGTTGCACCCATCATTGCATAAAAATTATAATGGAAAGGTAATTTGCTCAAATTACTTACGAAAGAATTGTTACGCGGAAATTTGTAATGATTAGTATTAAATTATTTATTAAATTTTACAAAAGAAAAGATTTTATACAAGCTTATTAAATTACGAAAAATACGAATTGTCATGATAATCACTCAAAATTATAAAAGCGTTCAATAGATTTTACTTATACTTTAATATAGTAATTTATAATTATCAAAATATAATTACGAGTTTCTTTATGAAGAATTGTTTATTCCTTCAATACGTTTTTCTGAAATAATATTCCGTATAATACTTGAAATTCGATAATCAATTGAAACTTTTGCTAAATAATCGAAATTATATCTACGTAAGGACCATTTTCTTCTCTTTCGTTGCTGAGAGGACGTTTCGGTTTTCGAAGGAGGCCTTTTGATTTCAAACCCGAAAAAATGAAACTAAATGGATTGAAAACATGCATAATCCACCATCTGATTATTTTAACTTAAAACTCATATTTAATAAACATTCAAACAAAGCATTTTGAAAATTTAATTTTCAAAGTAAAACAATATCAAAATAAAAAAGATTGTATAGAAATATTTAAATGATTCGTTTTTGAACTAAATTTTTAAGAATCTTATCAATAAATCTGAGAAAATAAATTGCGTATAATTGAAAATTATACGAAAATTAATTGAAAATAAGCGTTTTTAGAATGTTTTACACCAGGCATTATTTAAATCCTACACATATGAATTTAGAACCGTTTTTATTTATCAAACCAAAATTTATCCAATATATTACGTTTTGAAATGTTGAAATGACAGATTGTGTAGCATTAGAAAATAAAAATAACTCCAAATTTAAATATTTTCATATTGTCACACGCTTTGCATTTTTGTTTAGTGAAAATATCAAATATAATTATTTAAGAGCAAATAATTATATTCATGAATTTTTAAGCGAAAGTATTTTTTTTCCTTCTTTGCGATACCAAAAGTGCAATCATTGAAGGACTTAAACACGAAAAACTATTAAATTACGATTACTGAGGAAACAAGGTTATTTTAAGTTTTCTTTTTCATTTTGAAATTAAATGGTAACATTATGGTAATTGGAAAGGAAATAACTCACCACTATGGGAATGGAGGAACCAAAGAAAAAATTCGATTCATTGCCGAATTCGAATTAAAAGCATTCGAATGGGCTAAATTTCCATGATATAAAAAGGAAAAAGGAATTGAATTTTTACATCATAAAATTTAACGAAATAAAAGACCAGCCTATAATTTTTTTTATCTTAGCTTGTACATAATTCTTATTTAGACAGACTTTTTAAAATCTTTATTCCTTAGTTAAGGGAAAAAAAAAAAAAAGAGCGGTAAACAAAGAGTAGGAAAATTCAAATGTCTCGAAGTGTTTCTGTGGACTATAAAAGTCCAAAAGATAAAAATTCAAACATCTTTTGATGTGAGGCTGAAAGATTTGGGAAGCGGGAGGTACGTTCGAATCGAAAGAAAGGAGTTCAAAGATGCGCAAATGGAACGGTTTCGAACAAGAAAAGTAGAGGAGTGCTCCGGTCGAAATTTCCACCTGTTGAAAGCTACTATTTTGGAGGGGGAGGGAGAAGAGTGCCATCTTTCAAGAAATGCATCATCTTCCGTTAAACCCTTCCGATTTCCAGTACGCGCCACTTAATATACGCATCGATCGCTTGCTGAAAGGGGTTGGGTAAAAATCAAACAGAATTCGCAGAGACCTTGCAGTCATTAAATGAGCTAAATATTTGGAGACTTAATGCATTATTATTTTCTCATGTATTCATGATACACAGAAAAAATATGGAAACAACGAATATTTTGCCTTCAATTTTAATGCACGCTTTATCCCTCCTATAAAATCCATTTTGGAATCGCGTCTTTCTGCTTATTTGCCTTTCAATGAGTGCGATAAATCAAAACACAACATTGAAAACGGACGAAAAACGGGAGGCCTCCTCGTGGCGAAACTGTAGGTTTCTAGAAAATTTTGAGCAAAATCTGTAAGTCTGTCTATAAATCAGTACGGAAATGAGCATTACAACTCTAAAATGTAAAATGGTTATATAGATGAAATTTGACATGTCATTTTATTACCAGGATAACTGTATCTGTAGCCGAATTTGATGAAAATGTGGCAAGTAATTGCCTTTCGATTTGTTTATTTATGTAGATGGGGATGCATACTTCTAAAAGGCTTCAGGATAGATGAGAATTGTAGTAAATGCAATATGAACCGAATAATTCAAAAGCCACATAGGCAATGCAATTGAGTGCGTTGTTTCCCTAATTGCGTTTTTTTTTTTTTATCAAACTTGAGATCTAATCTATCAAAGAGAAGAGATCTAAAATGTATACTTGATTCCCTACATTATGCTACGAAGCTTACTTTCAAAAGGCCATACTGTGTAGGTACAAGAAAAGATGAAAGAAAAAATATTTTTGTTAGCATACAGCAGTATGGATTTAATTGGAATTTTAGTTCTAAACAGTGAAGAAGCAGAGAGATTCAAGCGTATTAAATACATTGGTAAGATTTATTACTAACGTATTTAATGCACATGAAGCATATAAAAAAACTTTTCCTTAGTAGAATCAAGGGAATGGCGTGCATGTAGCAATCACCATCTTGGATTTACGCCAGCACTGAATAAACATTTATACTGATGTGTGTTTCGGAGAAACACAGACAATGTTCTCATAGACGGTGAAGCAACCAGATCACCGATTCATGGCTTCAAATGCGTTTTCAGTTTCAATATTTATAATATTAATTTCTATACATTATAATACATTTAATAAAGTTGTATAAATAAAAATACATTTTGATAAAAAAGTTTGATTTCAAAAAAATTATTAGATATTGATTTATGCTTCATGACACTATAACTTAAATTTTCTGAAAATTCAAAATTTTGTCAATTTTTTTTTGAAATCTAGGGGAAGGTTAAGTTACTTGATATATTATACGATTATAAGTTTTTTAATCACACTAAAATAATAAAAACACTTTAGAAAACATCGTTAGACACTCGTTCAATTATAGCGGACAGTAAGCAATCTCGGAAGGACCTCAGAAGAACTCACATGGTTCATAAAAATAAAGGACAATTCAAAATTCAGCATACAGCGAAGTTTGGATGCGGTGAACCCTAATAAGATGACCGGTAGTCATCTGATTAGGGTTCACCGATTAGGGTCGAGAGCGAGAGTTCTGCTTACAAAAATACTCATTCTACGATCCGAATGTTTATAGAGAACAAGCAGGAGTTTTTCAAGATCCAGAGCATGCCGCTTTCGTCCTTTATTTAATCAAACCACAAACAGGAAACGTAGTTGAGAAGCATGCATAATTGTAATTGAGCAGCTTTTACTGAAGGAGTGCATGAATTATCAAATCGGTATGCATCGACGAATCAAGAGTCTTTTACCCATACCTGTTGATTCGGGTAGCGTTTCCGATCACATTTCCCCAAGAGATTTTGGCTGTGTTTTGTGCTTTTTATCTCCTACAACCTTTTGTATTTTGATTTCAGAGTAACTGTTTAATCCCTTAATGGTACAATTGGTTAGCAACAAAATTTAAAGTCCTTCTTAATAAGCAAAAATTACACAAATAAGGAAATTATGGATTTGAGGACGTAAAAATCTTTTAATTCGTTGTTTTCCTCTACGGAATAAAAATAATACTGATGAGTAAAGATGTTTTTTTTTTCTTCTATTAAAGATGGCTTTTATTATAATTTTCTCCTTTCATTTAGTGGAAATAATATTAAAATATTTTTTATTTAGATACTTTCAAGAATGTGCAATGCGCAACATTTTCCTTCCATAAAATTTCAGGATCACTTAGATTTAAAATTATTATTTAATTGCAATATTCCAACAAACCAATGTAAATAAATAATATAAATGAAGTTTATTTTTCATATAATCGAAGTTGCTTGATTGTGTACAAATTTTGAATAAAATCAGCTTATACGACTGAAATTTGTTTTTAAAAAATTTAAAAAATAATATAAGTTAGGTTCATTCCTCATGATTTCATTCCCCCGGGGGCACCTGAAAACCAGGATGGGATGCTTCCGGCATGGTGGTTGGATCTCGCCACCCTGCAGAAGGTGGGGTTTTCGCTCCCCCCATCAACGACGGGATGTATTTCCTTAAGCCGTTATACCGTGGCCGGTGATGATCCTTAGGACGCAACCACAGTTCATGTCAGTGTTGGTGTTGCAGCGGTCCGGTCATTCAGTATTATTTATCCGTGCATCTTCGGGTGAAATCAGCGAGCCAGTGATATGACTTCCTAATTATTTCGAAATACTTAGATCTTGTTTACCGCAGTATGCATTTTAGTGGAAAGAGTCTTCACAATATGAAATTTAGAAAAAGAAACTTTAAATTCATTTTTCATCTCTTATTTAATATCAACATTTTTTAAAAAAAATTTTCTCGCATACGAAATACACAAAAATTGTTGTTACCGCCAAAAAAATTCGATATCGAGATTTTGACGAATCTCCATGTATTAGACTTCCTCGAGTTCGAGAAACACATTTTTGGTGTTATGTCTGTCTTTGACAAAGATAACTTAAAAACACATTGAGCTAGACGGATGAAATTTACACCCAATTTTTAGATTTCCATCCCATTTTGAGTATGAATCGAATATAAGCTAACACAATAATTACAAAATGTAGAAAACGACACAGATACAATTCAGTGCACAGATTTAACATTTTTAGTGTGAACACTATCAAATTTTGAGCCAAATCCAACAAGAGTTTGTCTATCTGTTATGTCAGAAGCATATAAACACCATAACTGAAAAACGCAAAGACTTAAACATATCTAATTTGATATGTGATTTTGTGAGTGGTATGCCAAATGTCGCCGGTCCTCATCAAACGCCTTCATTTCACGAGAAAGTTTTGGGGAGACCGACAGAGGAATACAAAGGGTTCAACGAAAGCTTCATTTTGAATTGCAGAGAAATGATAAATCTATCTTTGTGAAGAAAGGAGTTTATTTGCAAGCAGATATTATTTTAAAATGACTCTTTTCAGACAGATTATGCAAGGGTTGGAAATTTAATAATAAGCATGATGTCATACCAGAGAATAAAATAAAATAAAAAAAAACTTCTTTAAAACTTTACAGGTCGTATACATATAGTAATTAGCAATGTGCAAACCTGTTGCTGTCTATATGAAAGCCATAGAATTTCTGATTGCTTCGAAAATTCCTAGCATTATTCGGTAGATAAAGGATTTCATCCTTTTTAATTCAGTTCAATAGAATCAGTATGCCCAGCACACTGACAGGCGCCTTATAACGTTTGCTTTTAGATTTAGATTGACGACTCCATTTTTGGGGAGATTCATTTGTGATATTATTCATTACGCAGATTCCGTTTTATGTGATGCATATTGCAGATAAATTCTAAAATGCTTCGTTCTGTTCGGAAAGATACCGGGGGAAAAATGAGTATGACGAGTAAAAAAATATGCATACTATAGATAAAAAATACAGTATTTTAGCAATGGTAGAAATAGAACATTTTTTTTCCGATGAAATATTGAGGGTGTAATTCTAATTAGGGATACTCCCTCAGAAACATTAAAAGAATCTTGGGGTTGAGTATTTGACGCATTACGCATTGACAATGATATAAGATGATGAAAAAAAAAATGAATGGTGCTACGAACCCGATTGCAATTCAACATTGCGAATGGTCGCCACGCTCTTGTTTCCTAATCGTTCAAAACGAAGAGGTCTTGACTTTAACTTAAAATTATCGAAGGGGAAAAAAATCTATCACTCCAAGTGCTGTTTTTCTAAATAAATTAAGAAAAAGGATTAAAGTGTTTGCATTGAGACAATGAAATAATTTATAGCGTGATAATGGCAACAAAATAACTGAATTCCATTTGAATGCGATAGTTTCAGATATCTTTTTCATTTTATGTTTGCCATAACATTTTATGCCGAAATAGCAAAAGCTCTAAACAAAAGCGTGGATGCATTTTAATTATAAATTTAATCTTGATATGAAGTTTTGGTATTCTAGTTCATCATTGTGACAAAAAATAAAAAACAGTCACTTGAATGCATTTTTTTATAACTGTATCTCACTTTGATGATAAAAGTTATTTACTATTTGGTTCAGCTATGCAATAATTTTTGAGAGTAATGGAACTTGCACTGAATGCCATTTCACTAGATTAATTATTAATGTGAGGCATATTTCTGGACAAAAAATGATAATTACAAAACATGAAAAAATAAATAAAAATTAACTTAAATTAATTTAAACAATTAGAAATTTTAGCAAATAAAATAAAAATGTATCTATGAAACATTCTTAAAATTGATTGCACAATTTTTTTCAGAAGCTTTCTGGAATCGTGCATATTTTTATTAAAAATAATATTATTATAAATTTTATAAATAAGCATTTTTTATTAAAAGGAGAATAAACGGTCGTTTATTATTAATGAAAAAGGTGAAGTGTTTTCCTTTTTTAGAATGAAAAATTTCTCTTTTCATAAAGAAATAAAGAAATCAAATAAATAAATAAGTGGATTCTCTTTTTAATATATCATTAGACTCTATTCGATTTTGGCTTTTGTGTACTTGGGTGTACTAAAGCCTCTATATGAGAAGTTTTTTAAAAGACGAACAAGCACAATACATAAGTTCTTTTTTTTATTTAATCTTTTTTCGCATGAAGAGCTTCCTTTTATAAGCCCCGTTTACAAATGTCGTTAGCACGGAAGAAATAATTATTTTTAGAGGAAATTTTACTTTTTATTAGATTTTTGTGGTAATGGTTTTAGCTTTCAAAAGATTTTGAAAATGAATTCAGATTTTCATAAACGGAATATGTTATTCTATGCAGGAAGCTTGTTTTTTTTATTGGCATTTTTATGATCATTTTACCAGTTCTTAAACACCATATAAAAATAAAACCAAAAAATGATTAAAAATAAAATTAAAAAAAACTACTTGAATCCAGCTTTAGAAAACTTCAGAAATGATCATTTTTGTGTAAGGCTGAAATACGATTGTGATTTATTCTAAAAGGATTATGCTAAAATAATTGAAAATAAAATTAAAGAGAAAAAATCTAATTGCTTCATGGAATTTTATGCTAAAATGAAGTAATTATTTTTCTTCATTCCAATATAATGCCTTAGAAGATTTATAATCTAATGCTATTTTATTAAGAATATATTAACCAATTACAGATTTCATTGCCACTTTACTATCAATTTTCTTTTATTTTTCTCGTGTCCGAAATGTATGTGGAAAAAACAATGTCTTCACTAAAAAATTTGATATCGAAATATCCATGAAACACGAGAGTTAATACTTCATTGAAGAATATAACTTTAGAGTTATATATATCATCCCATCTGTTTATTTAAATCGTATGTGATCGTATCGTATTAAAAAAAATGTGATAAACCGAACGAATGGCATTTGGTTTTTACTCGAAATTTGTAAACATGCATCAGATTTTGGATTTTTAGTTACTACTATAATCACGCACATAGTAGCACACAGTTTTGTGAAAATAATTAACACTGAAAGTCTCTTTTTAAAGTAAAAACATTAACAAAATTTTACTGTCAAATTTACAATTGATTGCAATAGTCTGTTTATCTTTGAAACCAAAGTTATTTGTTTCAAAAACCAATTTTAAACTGCAGTTATGCAAAGCAGACCGAAACAATATTTTTTACTGCTTTTGCGAAATATTGCAAAAACCAATTCCAAGGTTTATTATCATATTATAAACTTTCGGTTGTTTTGTTTTTGTAGGAACAATGGAGTAACGGATCAATCCTCTACGGCAATTCGCATTTGAGTAAGAGTTTTGCAGCTTTCATTTAAAATTAATATTCATTTAGTGATCTTTTAATTATAATTTGTCCGTTTTAAATCGACTAAAGCAATAAATAATTTAATTATTCAATATTTATATATATTTTTTAATTTGGGGCAATTTAAAAAAAGTTCTTGCTTTTTAGAAACAAAATCATGGAAAGTTAACAGTTATTCAATACAAAGATAAATAGATAATCTGAAATAAGAATGAAATGTTCTAAACACAAATAGATATTTATTGAAAAGTAAAAAAAAAGTTCAATAAATTTTATAAATAGAATAAATAAAAATCTAGAATTATAATATAAGAAATCATTAAAAGAATTAAAGATAATAAATAATTAAAAAAAATTTGCAGGAAAATTGCCCGCTTCCTACGACACTTATTCTAAAATGTTAGTTTATTATTAAAAACAATGTTCATTCATTTTCTAATATAATGCGTGTTAACTAAAAAGATTTCCAATATAAAAACCTGTATTATAGGTTGAAACAGGAGATCTTAAGACATCGTCTGTGGCAAAACTGAAGGCCGAATTACAACAAAATTTTTGCACACAATACTATTTCATATTTGATTTGTGAGAATAATTTAGTTAAAAAAAATAAAAACATTTTGGCCCATAGGAAGGAAATAGCGATAATTTGTAAATAATAGAAATTACTTCAAATGTTCTCCCCCAAAGTCCTGCATTGCTGCCTCATCGCGGTGGAGGAGTGTTCCTGGGCGGAATGGGTGAAGAGAGTATTTTCCTGGCAAGAGTCGTCACCCAAGGCGTGTAGGTCATTCCATTATGTTCAGCTAAATGCAATGCAGGCATGAGGCAAAGTCAGACTTCAGTCTTTTGCTTTTGAGGCTGTGTTTCTTTGTTGGAAGGCGTTCGGGCTCATGGACCTGGTTTGATGTTACTGTCGACCAGGCCACAACAACACACACACTTCAAATTTTTCTGCATACTAATGAGTTAACTAATAACAAAAACTGCAGCGTGAGTTAGAGCGCTTCTTTCATTCATTTTTTTATCAGATAAAGAACCATGTTTTTGTCACTTTCAAGATATTTTGATCCGTGCCGACGTTCTCTTACTGTTGCAAGTTGCTCTGCGTTTTGTAGAGATTGGAACTTCTGTAATGAAGCGCAGAAGGCAATAAATCAAACGGAATTCAGAAAGGAGCTGCGATTGCAGCTGTGAACAAACAGAAGCAGCTGCATGTGATAACAGTAATGCGTGCATTATTTAATAACCTCATTTTATCATAAAAGAGAGGTTCTTGTAGAATTTTTATAGAAAAAAAAACTTATTTGCCCAGCAGAACTAACGAAATTTGGTTATAATTTCAACCATAGCTTCGCAAAGGAAGAATCCTAACATTACCGGTTTCATTTGGATCACCCTGCATAAGAATAATTCTGTAATGCAAAGCTGCTTTAATCTAAAATCTCACAGTAGGACTCTGAAGTTATTTCAACTGTTTCATTTCAAAATATTTTACAGTAAAACTATTAAATAAATACTCACAATAAATAAATCAGAATTTTCTTTCAAGAATACGTTTTTTTTAAAAACACTTTCAATTTAAAATATCCCTGCATAAATTATTTCAAATGTATTAGTAATCATTTTTTTGCTGCAAAACAGCTTTGTTCCAAAAACTCTTTAAAAGATTCTGGGTAATTATTCGTAAGAAATATGGAAAATTCCATAATGCCCAGTCACCTAATCTATTTTTTAGTTTCTGCAATTGCTTTTTTCTCTTCTAATGTTCCATTCAGTAATTACTATCAATATATATCTAAAAACGATTTCTTCGCGGATACTGCACAGCACGAAAAAAAAAAAAATGAAAAGAACATGTTCTTTTCTTTGCCGTCTTCCTCGACCAAATAGTTTTTGAGATGCATTTCAAAAAAGAATTTTATATTCTTCAGGGTATCGAAAACCCGTTTGATATCACCATGCAAAATACAGATACGGTTTCTTTCATCCCCGAATCTCCGAACGCTCAACTTGCCGATAAAAGTCTTCTTTGAATCCCCCCCCTCTCTTCTCGACCACCCAGCTTTTTTTTTCTCTACAAACTTTTCAGAAAGTGAAAAGTTGTGAAAGTGTGTAAGAAATGGGATATGCTTTGAAAGCCTGGTGTTAAACGTGAGTCTACTTCAAATACAGGATGAAATCCCTATTTTACTTGGCGAGTTTCCTTTCAGTACAAGAGGAAAGTATAAATAAATAAATGAAAACCCAGTTTGAAAGATTACAAGAAGTTCAAACGGATACTCAAGACATATTGACTCAAAAAAGAGCAAGGAAATAAATATACTTAGAGTTTTTGATTTATTTTAATAAATTGTGCCAGAAATTCTTCTAAAAAGTGGGTGAGATACAATTTAGGATTTCAAATCTATCAGAGTGAGCATTAAACTTGCAGCAAATTTAAAGAATAGTAGGTTTTACACAAATATTATTATACAGAATTAAAAAAAAATATATATTTTATGCTTAAGGGAACCTGGAAAGTGGATTTTTTTCGCAAGAAACTTTTATATCCAAAAGAAAATTTAGGACATATAGAACGAATATTGTACTTTAATTATAAAGCAGAAAAAATATTTGTTTTTAATGACAAATCGAATATTAATTACAATGCTACTGCTTTCAAATTCACAACCACAATTTGGCACGCCCAGAAAATATAATTCCGAATAAAACTTTTCCAAAATTAACCTAATATATGAACATTAATAATTATAGTGAACTTACTTTAGATTCAATATATAAATTGAAGTTAAAGATGAAAGTTGAAGAAAGGCACGAATGCTGTTTGACTTGAAAATCGATAAAAGGTATTTTGTATGATAAATAATTTAATACTATTATGCATAAAAAATAAGGGATTTAACAGATACATAATGGTTGTTGCATAAGATTACAGACGCCTGTCATGAATCGAATCAACCCCGTACCGCAACTGGAAGAAAACATTTTTCGGAAGATGGGAGGGGGGCAAAGAACTCAATCATCCTATTATAGGAGCTCCAGTTAGATTCCCTGTTAAAAGATAATTTATAAACTTCCTTCTTTTCAAGTCTTCTCATTTCTATCCGTGAAACACTCTGTTTCTAATGCATGAAAATAGAAAAATCAATTTTTTAAGGTTTTCCTTCAAATTATGAAAGCATTTATTTTATGCACTGCATTCACAATGTATATCATTAATTTGTATGGTGCAGAGGGCTGATTTTCAACGCTACTGAAGAGACTTCACTCGAGTCCATAGCGAAAAACAACTGCGATTTTGGAGGAATTCTCCATCTATTACTCTTATTAGCGTTCCAAATGTATTCAAATTATTGTCTACCTTCCTCGAACTCAATCTGAAGATTAAAAGAAATCGTAGCAGATACTGATGCATGAAAATTCTCCAGAAAAATATTTTCAGAAGTTTTCAATTTATTAAGGCAAATTGTTCAAATTTTTTTCGAAAAATGAAACTTGCATGTTATCACTTCACACCGACGAGAATAAAAATGTTATCTTGAAAAATTTGAAAAAAAGTAATGAGTCTTACTTGAATATGTTCATGGAAGAACATTAACATTCGATTTTAAAATTTAAAATTTCAAAAAGATTTATTTTAGGATGCATATTTTCAGTATATTCAGTGGCAGTAATTAGTTTTATGTAAAAGCTGTTTTTAAACAATAATGGAATGTCGTAAGTTATCTTGCATTGCAGTTGAAAAGCATCCGCAATGAGTGAAGGACTTCAAATACTTCCAAAGTCAAATGTACATGATAATGTTCCCCGAAATGATTGTCCAAAATTTGCTATTAATATTTTCTGAAACTATAAAAATGAGTTGAAAATTCGATTTGAGAATGTTGATAAGGAAGTTGAAAAATGAGCATTTCAATCACAGATGATGTGTACGACAATGTCTTGAAACAGCTAAAAAAATTAAACATTAATATTTACTTTTTGAAATACAAAAATTTATTGGTAAGACTTTGACAAAATGTCTTGAAGGACATGAGACTACGAAAAGTTGGCATTGTGGTAAAAATGTGTTAAAATGACTGCCTCATTTATTTATTAATATTTCCTGAAATTTAGAAAATTAACTGAAATATTTACGACAAAAGAACGTCACAAGTTCCTAAATAACTATTATTCTTGTCATATGCGTGGAGATGTAAGAGGTTATACAAATAATGCAAAGTAACTCAACTTATCAATTTAGAAAGTAGTTTGAAAGAAAACTTCATACATGTTGATAGAATAATGATTTTTAAAGTAGGAGAATCTAGAATTCTGTAGCCTGATTGTTTCATTTTCATTTATCGTCATTGAGAAATCATCTCCATTTGAATGACGTCACCAAAAAAGTTTTTAAAAAAATCCAATCGTGATTTTAAAATACTGAATAAAATGTACGCGTTTTCGTCTTGCCTAAATAAGTGATAATCATTTATTTGCTTAATAAGCACTTCCTCGCGGAGTGACTCAACGTGAAAGTACGCCATCAACTAGAATATACAGACAGATATCAGCTAGAATCTCATTCAAACAGTAATAAGCCGGACTTAACGTCATGACACCAGGAAGCAATCGGCATACATCACGTGAAAGGTTTTTGTTATGCGTCTCTTAAAGGTAAATATTTTTAATACGTTTGAAGTACAATTATTAATATTTTAAACTAATAATTAGATATTGTGGATGCGTTTTTAAGAGGTTCTACAAATTATTCACGGTTCAAATACGATGCGTTTTCCTCTTAGAATATGAATTCGGTAATGAAATTCCTCTGTGGATTCTAATTCTAATGCGTTCCTCAAGAAATATGTGAAAGTTTTAATCTCCACGCTTAAGTGTAAGATCAAGTTCATAATAAAATATTTTTCTTCAAAATATGTATTTTCTTATGCACCTTTTTGTCGAATAATATATACATCAGATATAAAAAGTGCATCATTTTCAAATAGCAAACTTCCAGTTAAAATTATGTTAAAACGGATCAAAATTCAATATTGAATAGCGATCTATATTATTGAATGAGACGGCGAGAAAAAATAAACCAACCACATCGGAAAACTCTACAAAGAAAGGGCTCTAGATGGTATTTGGTTTAATCTTTCTTTTCGTCAATAATTTTGTGATCTCATTAAATCACCCATTCTTTAGAAAAATTTAATTAACTTTTAATTTCTTTTATCTCTTATTATTGAGATAATTATGCAAAACTCTGTCACCAAAATTAACTATAAAGAAAATCAAAAATTAAAACATGCACAATCTGGTAGATATAAGCATCTGAAGCGGTAAAAGATACATTCTTTGAAAAAAAAAATATTTTCACGAATCATTTTTTTAAATATATTTAAAAACAGCCTCAAATTTACAATTTCATTTTTATGTCGAAATTTAAATTGTTTTAAATACAGGGGGAGAGGGGCATCATCTCTGAGATAAGCAAATAAATAGTATTTTTTCATCTCGTCTTGAGATGTGTTTAAAGAATCACGCAATAGCGTTCAATAAACCGAAATATGTGCAGAAAGGATCCGGAAAATGAAAATGGAAGAGCAGTGTTTTAGGAAGTCGACAACAGATGTCGCTGAAAGTTCTGCACATCCCACAAGATTTGCAAGAGCATGCGATGCTTCACGGAGAGCTGGAAAGTACTATATTTAGCACATTTTCCCAGGCTCAAACGCTATCTGCCTCTCTATCCAATATGTAAGCGATGTTTCCACAGCTAAAGGAGTCGATTCTTCCGAGTCCAAAGAATAAGGGGAAAAAAATTAGAACGAGAAAAAAGTCCGATCTTTTTAATGGAGCACTCGTTTTTTTTCCTTCTCTTCGAAAATCTGTAATTTATTTTCTACTTCAAAGATTATTTCATTTTTTTAAATGTAAAGATTTTATCAACATTTTTTATTCTCTAAATCTGCATTCCATTTTTTGCCCAGCCACAGATACCAAATCTTTATTTCTTTAAAAAAAATCTTTTTTATCTTATGGGCACGAATAAAATGAAGAAATAAAATAAATTTAAAAAATGAAATGATTTGTCTTAAAGATTATTTGCAGTTAAGAAAAATTCTTAAATTTTACATTCCTGACAAACATTTTGTTTAGCATTACAGGATGTTAGCTGACTTTTTTGCTTGTTATGAATAATTATATTTGGTTACTGAGAATTAGTAGATGTTGTATTTTAGAATTTTCTATGAAACAGCCTGTGCTTTTTAAAATATAGAAATATCTTTCCATTATTTTTTATTAATTTTTCATAAAGTACCTAAAATTTTTATTGCTGTGTTTATATTAACAAACGAATTAATTTCTTTCAAAAATCTAATTTTTTTGTCATAATACACTTTCAAGAAATTGTATTATATCATGGCAGTAGAAAGTATTATGACATCTAAATAAGAAATTATTTAAAAACTTAAAGGGAGAATAATTTCTATGTTGTATGAGATATTCATTGGAATATTTCAGAGCATCCATCGCTACTGAGACTGTCATTAAATATAATAATAATTACAAAATAAAACCTCATCAGGCAAGATGAAGTGTAAAATTTACGATTCAAATTAGAATTCCATCCGATTTATTTGGAAATCATCTCACATGTATGCGGCGGCCATTCCGATAAAATTACAATTTTTAAATCAAAATATTTGCAGAAATTTACAATACATTACACATTAAAAAAAAATTTCTTTGTCATCTGCATATATATTTAAATTACATTTTTCTTTTACACGTAGACTAAACATTATTCATTTAATATATAATAACAGTTATACAAATATGTCAGTTTTTCATATGGCGATGCTTAATATTCTTTCAATTCTTTTAGAATGCTGAAAAAAAGGTGTCTTTTAGAAAAGGTGTCATTTAATTAAAAAGTAATAATTGTATCTAAAATGAATTTTTGATTTCATAATTGTGAAAATACAAGCACAAAAATAATAATTAAGATAATTATACTATTCTTAATATTTTTTTCTTTACAATTGTAAGATTCTCTTTTCAATAAAATATGAAAAGATTGACAAAAGACATGTTTTCTATTCTAGATTAGCATGGCATGAGGAAAAGTTTTTTTTCTCTACATTTGTATTGAGAAAAATTTTGTTTATCCCATCAGATTCATAATGTTAAATTTATTCCTTTATTTATAATTCCATTAAGAGAAACGTTCCCACGTTAAAATTGTGTTTTGAAAGCTCATTTCAATTGTCTTCGATTTATTGAATTATCCATTTGTGTTACTTTATACGAAACCACAAACATTCTTTTGTGATAAAAATTGCTAAACAATGGATCGAAAAGGGAGGATATGAATGGGGGGGGGGGTGCAAGTTTGCCCTCGAATCGGGTTCTTTATTTAAGAACGGTGCGAAGTTCAGCCACAAATTGTTAGCTGTGGCCGATGGAGGTTTTCCTCCAAAAGAAAGACTCGCGTTAGTCGCGACTTTTGTCCCGATCCAGTCGCATTCGAAAGCCGTAAAGGGGAAGGATGCATCTCCGTCGCAGTGAACATAGATATGGTTTCTCTCCAGTTTATGGGAACAGACGGTCTTCCTAAAAGGCACTGAGCTGAAATTTGCCTGAGCTTCTATTGGGGAAACACTTAGACGGTAACAGGGCAGATGGACTGATTCGTTGATTTTGGTTTTATTGCATTGAACGAGAACACTTCCGCAAGAAGGGGGTCGAAAAGCATATAGATAAGAAGACAATGAAAAACGATATAGAGCATTCACAATATTGTTGGTGTTATGGATTTTTTTAAAGGAAATTCTCTTCCCCCCCAAAAAAAAATTGTTAAAAAAGAAAATTGCTTAAAATTTCACAGAGTTATATGAATTTCGAAATGTACAAAAATATACTAATATAGCGTATAGAAAAGGCATTCAAAAGGCCTCAAAAGCTTCTATAATAATCTTTTTTCAAAAAGTTTGCAAGTATAAAAGCGGGGAAAAGTAAATTATTAAAATAAACAATGTATACCGAGGAAAGAAACAAACAAAAAAAAATCTCTGGTTTTTTGTAGCTTAAAATGGATCTTTGTAACGGAAATGATGGCATCACCTCCATTCGAAATAGGTGCCATTTGGTCAGACACTCCAAAGCAGCTTCAAAACGTATTATTAAGATAAAATGTAATCCAAGCCATCGGAGGATTTATTTTTTATTATCTGCGCTCTTTAGCATATAATTGGTGATTCATAAAATCGTTCTCAGATGAAGACGAAAAGAAAGGCATTCTTGGAAGACTCGTCTTTCATTATCTGGGAGTCATTTCCGGCACTGCGGAAGTTATCCTTCCTGCAATAACAAGAAACCTGCAGATAAATCTGGAGAGGTAAACAAAAATATCATTTCTGCTGAGTTGCATGGAATTCCGATGTATTTCTTCTGCCGCATTGTTTATCATACAGAAACAAGACAGTCATTGATTTATTATTGGCTAAGGGCAAGTGTCCATTTTTATTGTGTGCATCAACAATACGTTTTTGAAATATATTTTTTCACTCCTTTTTACTTTCTCGTATACGTAGTAAAGAGGCAGTCATGCAATCGTCAAAAGATTCGTACTCGAGATTTAGAAAAATGCCCACATTTTACATTTCGCAGAGTTTGAAAAATACATTTTTAGAAAACGACTATCCGTGGCAAAGATAACTCAAAAACACTTTTAGCTAGACGTCTGAGATTTGGCAGAAAGTTTTATGTCAAATCTGTAGATTTTTATAAAATGTTGAGCAACATTCATTTAGAGAAATTTTGCCTGACCGACTGTTCGAATATGAGTGAACACAATCACTTCAAAACGAAGAGAGCTAGATGGCTAAAATTCGGTAGACATATTTAACGTCTATAGAATATATACCAATGAAATTCTGAGCCAAATCCAACTAAAAGAGGGACCCTGTGTCAGTATATACTTTCAGAAACGTGTAATGTAAGGAACGTACACATCCAACACCCTTTCAAACAGGGTATGTACCTACAAGTGCAGTTCTGCGTCAAATGCTTGTTTGAATCGGTTGGGGGAAAACATGCATTCTATTTCCCTGTTCTATTCACCGCATGCCAGGGAGTCATTGCCACCAACGATCCTACCTTCGATTCAGTCAAAATGCACCCGAGTTTAATATTTCGTGACTCTTTTACGCCAATGGCATGCTCCCTGGGATGGCGCTTTTATTGGAGAGAAAGTTTTGGGAAGGATCGCTTAAAAATAGATTTATGGACTGCTTTTCACTTTCTCGCTTTCGAATTGTATCATTACAATAGTCAAAACATCAAGACTTGCAAATATCTCGACGTCCGAAAAAGTTATTTTTCGAATATGTTTAATAATCAGACTTGCGATGTGGTATTTGACCGATCAAAACTGCCTATTTTGGTTAAAACTTAAATAAAACCTCTCAAAAAAGTGTCATCACTCAAAAATATCATTCTCTAAACAGATGAAATTTTACTTACGCAGTAGCTCCCAAAATTGAAAAGGCTTTGAGAAAAAGCGCTTTTTTGAGACTTAATGATTCATAAAAATAATTTTATAAGAAGAAAGGACATGAAGTTGTAGGTCATTCGAAGGATCATTGAATCAAAATTTTAATAAAACAATCTTTATTATGGATATTTATCTCAAAAGAGCGCTTAAAAAGGAGAAAAAGGGAACGAATGACGCACAACGAAATGTTCACTTATTGCAGGAAATATTCAGTTAAAATGGAACGACAATCCCGCTCATCAGTGTCGTTTGATGGAGATCAGAATGCTTTTGGTTCCTATGACGCGATTGGATTATTTCTTCAATGAACCGAATCTTATTGTTGAGCCACTTCTGTGTTTCTTTCGACTGCTACAGAGACTGTCGATGGAATCATGATCTGAATGGTTTCCCGCAGTAAAATACGACTGTCGTGAAACCCATTTTTACATACAATGTCAACGTGACATGAATCTTGTTTAAAGATATATTCTTTATTATCTGGGAAAGGACCATTTGTGGAATAAGCATTTCATTTGCGTATTTCTGGCATTTATATTTCCATTCATCGCGCCTTTTGTCATACATTCCCGATTCATAAAACGAATCCGGTGTTTTACAATAGGTGCAAATCAATTCATTTCTTCTTTTATTCTTCACTTGACATATTCTATACCAAATAATGAGATTTTGATCTCATCATTCCAAATGACAAAGTTGCATTGCTTTGCTGACATGTTAAGAAAAGTTTTGTCCAGTTGAATCGTTCCAATCCTTATTTCGGATTAATCAATGATCCTTTTTGCATAATTCTTGCATTTAAACTTGATTCTTACTATCTACATCGAATGGTCCTCGCACTTCATTTCATATTGCATTTCTCAATTTCCTTTTGGGTGTTCCCAAAGAATTTCTTTTTCTATCATTAAACGCAGTTTTTTAATTATTCTAGGATCACTTGAATTTTTACCCTCTTTCCCCGTTTCTACCAATTTAATTTTGTCGTGATTGAGTTTCCTTAAATTCCTTCAAAAATTTAGAATTATTGTCTTTAATCATATTTACACCACTGATGTTTCACATTTGATTATAATATATTCATTGTTTAAGCAATAATAAAACTTTATATAGTATTTGGGATGATCAGTCCACTTCTTGTGCCATTTTTTTAGGATTTCACTACTTACAAAATGGAAGAATACAAAAGAAAATATTTAATTTGATGCGAATCGCTAAAATAAGAAAAAAAATCATGTTCTCTTAGCTTCAAAACATGTGATCAAGTGCTGAATTGTATTTATAACAAGAAATCACCTTTTTGGTTCCCTAAATACTTCGTTGGCTACATTCAACTGCAACATTCAATGCCTTATCAACTTAAGCAAAGGTTGCTTCTGGTTAGTTTACTATACTTAAAAATAACGACAACAGAGCATAGTTTAAAGAATTGCGTTTTTGGTTAAATTATATTTAAAATGGTATGCAGCTTAATGGTATTACCACAAATGCTGTTGTATTTACGAGCTTTCAAATTTCCACTATGCAATCCATATCGAGCATCGTCAGTGGATCGCAGGCACGGAGACGCAGAGAACCGTCATTCGATAAATGTTGTTTTTTAAAATCAAAATCGTAGATCTGAATCGAATGTCTGTTGAAAGAGAGACATTCAGAGTGCCTGTTTCACTAAATTAAGATGCACTCAAAGGTCGCATTGAAATAATGGAGGAGACAATGTTTGTGTAACATGCTCATAAAATTCATGAACATTTTAGAATTATAAAAGCTTTGTTTCTCTCCTATATTTAGAAATTTTATTTTTAAATATGGAATTAAAAAAATTATTTTTCATTATTGCTTCTCACTCATAGCTACCGATGTGTTTTTAGCTTGACTTTTTATTGCTAGAATGTGTGTCATAATTAAAGAAAAAATTCTGGTTAGTAAGAATTATAGCCACTATGTTTTAATAATTGTTATTATTATAATACATGACTAAAAATCTAGCTGGCATTTAGTAACTTATTATTTTCTCTCACTCCGGTTATTCATAAATATAATCTGCTATTATTAATCCTAATGACGCTTATTATTAATAATATCCGATTCATTATGATGATCACAATATGTCAACATGTTTAAATATTCGGGCAAATCTAATCAAAGATTTATTGAATTTTTAACGTCCCTTCTATCGTAAGTAAATGTGATCTCTGCGGACTAAAACTGAGCGTCGTTTCTATTCATCTGCTGCAAAAATCAATTGGAGATGAATTCTGGACCAAGGGGCGCCCTTCAAATGAAATCAAAATCAATAAATTAATTATTTGATAATAAAATAAAAAAACATCAAAAGATAGTATCATTATTGAAAATGCATGAACGTAGAAAACTATTTAAATCCTAGCTTGGCATGGAGCGATTGCGAAGTTAATTACAAAATTGCATTCGTTCAATGACGAAACAACTGAAACTAAATGAAAGAAATAAAAAAAAAATATATTTTGGACATTTTTCCCTTTGACCTAATGGGTTCAAAATTTGATATAATTTTATAGTTTTGGCATCAGAACAGCTTTTCCAGATTTCGTTCACCTGGCATTTTTCCTTTTTGTGTCACCTGACAATATCTTTAAAACGATGATGGATTAGACACAGAAGAGAAAACTGGACGCATCGTTTTTCTTCGCCATTTTTCACGCCTCGTTTTCTGATGAAAGTTTCTCGTTTTCTGAACAAAAAAGACAAGTTTCTCTCTCTCTCTCTTCAGATCTCAAATAAAAAGCATATAAAGGCATTATTCACCAAGAATTTTTGCAAAATAAAGAAATGAAATATGCAGAATTTTTTATAGAACTGATATACATATTATTTTTAGGTAAGTGTTTAGCAATTTATTTTGATGATGTAATTATATACGTCTTTACATTGATGTAAAATTAAATGTTATATTTTGGTTTTATTTGTTTAATGCAACTATTCATAGATATATTTGGACAACGTCATGCAATCGAGAAACAGTAAAAACAAATGATAATACGAGCAAAAATACTTTCATTGGGACAATGCAATTAAAACAATTTCATTTCATCGCGCATCTTATTAATGAAGGGCATAACAAAAAACAGAGGGATCTGTGATGTTTCCTGCGGTGGAAAATAGCATCTGCTAAATAGTCTTGAAATCGGAACGTGATGAAAGGTGAATGATCTCACAAAAATATTCCAAGCGTCGAAGGAGAAATACTTTATAAAGTGATAAACGCGAAATGTATCTGGTAAGCGTCATTTAAAAGAGCAAAGAAAGAAGCCAAAAATTAGTGTAATATTTTGTGTAATTAATATAATAATGTAATTAACACATATAATATTAATATGTGTTAATTAATTAGATGATAGATTAAACAGTCTTATGTGATCTTCATTTTTAACACCCGTAATGTTTACTATTCAAAATTTTATTTATTCGTTAGAAACACCACACTTTTGGAGCGTGAACACATTCGTCGCATTGCTTTCCTACTGGGTCTCTGTAGACATCTTAAAAATCGATTCTTCCGAAGTGTCTTGTCAGTTTCGAGAAACCACTTGCTCAACTCGCCACTTCACAACAACACATTTTCTGCTTGTATATTTCGTATACGAGAAAATAAGAAACGATACAGAAAATTGACTTTAGTATAAAATGTGCAATATCCTATTTTTTCCTACTATTTTTTGAAAAGTGCCATTTCAGCTCTTTACAATTAAAAAAAAGTGTCAAAAAAACTAATGACTTTAAAAATCGGAGATAGTAAGTACCTTATAGTATTCAATATTGCAAAATTATATTACTCTATCCAAAGCTAGAAAAAGTTATTTCAAATTTCTTTAGAATATCAATTTCTTCACGAATATTTTAGAGTGAGTGAAAGAATATAAGTGAATTACTTTAGATACATATTTTTAATGCTTATCGCCGCGATTCAACCGATTTTGGATTTCAATCCCTTTAAGTGTTTACCTCTCTGCATGTTTCGTAAATGATAAAATAAAAATGCTTCAAAAGAATGATTGTTTCCCTATTTAGGTTATGAAATATTATTTTTATTTTACTCGATAGAATAATTGCATCATTTCTACTTCCATCATAAAAGTTTGTAAAAAAATATTTTTTTTAGATAAAAATTTCAAAATAGAAATAAAAATAATATCAGGTTAAGAAAAAAATCGAAACATTCTTCTTCCCTTCTTGGATAGGATTATAGAATAACATTGAGTCATAAAATCCAAACACAATTTTCGCAATCTTTTTTTTTTACGAATGTTTCTTTAAATCTTGTTAATAAAACACCGTCCCCTTGTAGGTTTTTTTCAAGAAACGCATTATGATGTCAAAGAAAGAGTTAGGATTTAAATAAAGATTTTGCTTCGCATCTTACGCGAACACATCCATACAAAACTTCTGCGCAAGCATAAATGAACAATTCAATTACTTTTTTTCCTGCGAAATGGTAAAAATTTTGTGATGCAAATGATGTTTTTTTTTCTTGTTAAAAAAATCTTTCCCGCACTTTGAAAGACACGGCAGTTGGAAATGTCACGAAAGAAGCAAAGACTTGCTGTATTGAATCTCGCGCATGCCGAAGAATTCATTCGGATGCGACATATAGAATTTGAACTTGGAGAAAAAATAGAATGAGTCACAAGCTTTCAGATAATTTTTCAAGGCTCACTTTTAAGTGGATGCAGATATTCTTTTTCTCGGCTGAGGGAGAGAATGTTAAAAATACCGTTGACGCATTGCTCGTTTTGGAATTTCAAACCAAATAAAATGTTCGGCAAAACTGAAACTAATTCTATTGTACGATTCTATTCAAATTTTAGCATGCAAATTGCTGGCTGAAGAAGAGCCATTCAGGAATGTATCACAAGGAAGACATAATAAGATAACAGCTGATTAAAAAAATACTACATTGGGTGACATTTTACATCGGAACAGAAAAGGTATTCCGCCAGTTTTGCAGAAACTGGTCAAAATTCAATTTTTGTTTCTCATGAAAACTTATGGCATCTAGATATGTCACTACTTTTACTCTAATCTGCCCCCTCCCCCTTCCATTTTCAATTAAAAAAACGTAAAAAACACTACTTTATTCTAAATTCTCTATGGGAAATAATCTATGACAGAACCATTTCGATCCATTTTGTTACTTATTAAAGCTCATGGCCTCTAAATAAATAATGAAGATAAATCATCAAAGACTGTTCGTCCACCGCAACCCTCCATTTTTGAGACAAATTAAAAAAAGTGCATTTTTTACTTTACATTCTCTATTGGAAAACATCACAACGAAGATCCAAAGTCATAACCATGATATCTCTTTCGGATATTCTTATTTTATGCTCATGACCCTGTAGGCATGTCATTCATGGTCGTCTGCATAAAATTTTGTTAATACTAGCTACTTTCGGCAACCATATTAGTGGTATTTATATAATCATGTCAATGAATTCTAACAAATTACATTTTATCGAAAAAAAGAACTATTTTAAACTATAATTACTTAATGAACAGATCATTCCGACTGGTTAGCAATGCTGGCAAAGTAATTGGCGAGATCGGTTCAGTCCTTAGAGAATTTGTCTAAATTAATTGTGCAATATGGAATCAAGAGATGATGAATTTTTCATCGGAAATGAAATTTGGCGAAATCGGTTGTGGATGGGGGGCTGATTCCTTGGTTTTCAAATTTATACGTGATGGGCGACAGCTAGTCCCCAGGGGCAGCTGTGTTTTGTTGACTTCTCAAATTTTATTCTGGGTACCATATTGAATACTATATTGAATCATATGCAGTTAAATACAAATTCAGCTTAAAAATAATTTTGAGATGATTTTGCTAGTTTTGTTAATATAAAAATGTCAGCTAGCTCGATTTTCAGTTTCATTACAATGCTGCAACAAAGAGCCCCAGATTTTAATATAGATTTGCTTCTCTTTTCGTATAAGCGCGCGCACATAAAAGAGCGAGACTTTTTTTCCTACGAAATGACAGGAAATGTTGATGCAAATTGTTTTCTTTTTCTCTTCGGAAAAAAAGTAAACATTTCCCTCCGCTTCTCAAGCAAAAGGCAGAGAGAAAATTCATAAAAACGAGCTCCACTTTAAAGCAGACACGAGAAGAGTTGCCGTACTGAAAGGAACGCATGTCAGTCGAATGGGGTATATTAAATGTGGCTCCAAATCATTTTTCAAAGCCTTTTGTTGCGCGGATCTCCGACGTTTCTAAAGATTTCATAGGATGATATTTTAGGCTTCTTTGAATGACATGAAATGAAACAAATCAAATCGAACATTATCAAAAAACCTTTTAATATTTAGCCCTTCAAATAAATTCATTCATGAATCGACAAATACTTTTCTCCCTTTATATTTTTCAAATGTTTTCTAATCATTGAATAATTCGGCCTCTAGATGTCCAGGAATTTTGATATCTTTGATATTTTTTTCTGATCTTTTAAAGAAAATTTTTGAATTATATATGTATTTTGAATTATATTTGTATCATATCTAAATTAAAAATTAGAAACTAGAAAAATCAAAAGGAAAGGCTGTTTTGTTCGGCATTTCGGAAAGAAACTGTTCACACAATCTTTTGAAACAGAACTTCATATTTCTCCCGTTCACCATCACTGCCAGGATTCACCGTCCAAATGATTGCTAGAATAATGAATATGCTCCTATAGAAAGCACTATTTCTAAAGCCGTTCAGCTTACTGTTGAATAGCGCAATATAATTTTCAACTTTGTAGTTATCCATCAATGTCTTGCCAATAAAAACAAATAAGCTCCATACTTTTCACTTCAACTCATCCTTGGATCATTTAAAACCCTCAAAAATTCCAGCTTTAAATTCGAGGTAATTATTTCCTGTCTCTGGCTCACTCTCCCCATCAAGAGATTCTACGAACTGTCTCACCTGCCACATGATTCGGTACCCAGAGGTTCAAGAAGAGTATTTCTTCCTGCAACAGCCTCTTTCTTTACTTTCTTTTCGAAGGAAAACCGGCTATCTTAAAGCAAACAGTTAGAAAATGCATTTTGACGACCAAGATCATTTTTCATTCCATACAAATTAGAGATTTTTCTAAACACCAGCAGATATCGCACGAAAAAGCTTCGTACCAAATTTTTTTAAGATTAAGTTTTTTTTATTTTTTATGATTAAGATTTTTTTAGATTATTAGAAATTCGAAGTCGAAATTTGTAAACGAATTGTACGAAATTTGTAACATGTATGTTATAACGAAGTTTAATATACATTTAGGTAAGATTCTAAATTTGAGTTGATTCTAAACAAATCAAAATCATTAATATTTCTTCCGCAAACTCATTCTGTATCTATACAAATTATTCACCGATGCTCGTAAACTTAATCTTTTTCAAAACCAAAGCTATGGTTTCGTCCAATTCTTTTTACTCTTCTTCCTGTGTGAAGTGCAGAGAAGCCTCGCTTAGGCAGCGCATTGTCTTCCCGAATTTCAACCGTAATGACAAACTGTTGCTAAGCAAATCCATTTTTTCCGTAGGAATGTTTGTAAAACATATTCAATACACTCCATTTCAAAAAAAATTATACAAAATATTTATGACAATGCAATTTATTATGTTTTATTTTATTATATTATTTTATATTTATAATTGCTTTTTCAACAGAGTATACGCCGTTAAAGTCCGCTTTTTTTAAAAGAAATTACCATAATTGGCGAAAATGAGAACAGTATTAACGTTAAATAAATTCATTGCTCGCTTATATATTGCTTTCAATAGGTGATCTTTCTTAGCTACGATGAAACGGTTTCCCATGCTTGCAGCATCTTCCTTATTTCATTGGGAGATTGCTGTTAAGCTGAGGCTGTTGTCTCCTCCTCTCCCATCGATACCTCTCTCTGTGGCACAGAATGCAGTTCCATAAGTTCTTCTGTGGGCAGCTCCTGCCTATACTCCAGCTCATCATTGCGTTGGTATTGATCCTTGACTCCCATAATACTGATCAAAAACAAGACTTCAAAAGAATTCGCTCAAATCTCTCAAAGTCGTGTTTGACAACGGTGTTCATTCAAAACTACTTCCATACAGAAACTAGGGTTATGTTCAAAGAAGTGATAAATATAGATTGATGCAGGTATTTAACATCACGATGTCTCCTCGTTCTGCAAAACATTGCTCGTTAAGGGAGTCATTTTCTTACATTTTGCTTTGCCTCATTGAATCACTGAAGCGAGGTATGGCAGCATTAATATTCCACATTTCTTTTCTTCTGATTGAGGAATAGCGTCCCCATTAAAGTTGCAAACATTTTATAATTTATCTACACTCATCTCAAACAGTGAAACTGATGGATAATTCTATTTTCTCTGAAGGTAAAATGCAGTGAAGTTAAAACCAATTAAAAAATTTCATATACCAAAAAAAAAAAAAATTTTTTTTTGTTGATAACTTTGTATTATCTTTAAATTATTGAATTCTTTTCCCTTGGATTTAAAAAAACTTGTAGAGCTTTATGGATTAATTTTTCTTAAAGACTAATTCAATTAAAGTAAATGAAGAGAATTTATGAATGAATTACACACAAGTAAATTCTACAAAACAGCTTTACTAAATTTGCAAAATGTCATTCAGAAAAAAAAATGTACACTATAAATTCCGAGCTTAAGATATGACTCGTTTTTCTGAACATTGAAAAAATGTAACCCAAAAAAAGAATGAATTGAATTATAAATTTTTCCAATAACATTCAATTTTAATGTATCAGCATATTAGTGCTACGAGGAGTGTCATTGAAAATGCACAATTCATTTTCATAGCATCTATTGTATTGAAATCTTATAATTTTGCGCATACAAAGAAACTAAATAAAATGAGGCTTCCAATCTGCAGATTCAGCTCTGCAACGATTTCCTGCACTTTGAGTCGTCAAGATATCCAAACTCTGAAACATTTATCTTAATATCAATCAAATGAAGGTAGGATTAATATTAAGTGTCACACCATCAGAATTAGAACTGAATACCGAGTCTGAGCTGCTCGCGCTGATTTTCGGAACGGGAGCTCATTCGCTTATTATGGGGCAATTTCCACTTTACCCCAGAATAAACGAGAACATACTTACTTATTCGCTGACTTCTCATCAACGTATTCGTGGTTCTTCTGAAACTAACACGAATAAGTGGCTCCATGAAATTTTCAATTATTATTTTAGTGCTGCCGACGTCAAGCAAAGGATTAAGCATTACATACTGCGAGATATCACGATGGGAAAGTACAAGCTATGATTACGTCCCTTGCTTTGCTATTATAGTATACATAGGTAGAGTAGCGTGTTGCACAGTATTAGGCGATATAATATTACATTCAACAATACAGTAATATTGAATACAATATTCAGCAATATTCTATAGCAATACTGCCATTGCTGTTTAATATCATAAAATATTTTATGATACATGTATGCAAACTAAACAATCATTTTTTTTTTCTCAAATCTTACAGTCACCGAAGAAACGGGCAAAGAATGTTTACCTTGCGCTGTCTATAGATCGGATCCAGTTCATACAGTCAGCTTCTGTTTCAGCTTTCATTTCATAGTGCTTGGAGCCCTCCTTGCGATACGTGATCACAAAACAGTGCTGAAAATAACAGAAATGATAAAATGTAAATTATTACAAATAAGATGTCTTTTTATAACAAATTGTTTTTTTTAAATAATTCATATTTTAAAAGCTATCTTCACAATGGAATTATAAAATTTAAAATTAATAAAATTTACATACGTATATTTTGAAGATACAAATGTGAATTTTATGAATTTTATATGTTATTTCAGTGTACCGAAGTGCATGAAAGGTGACTCTGTTGAATCAAGTTTACATTTTTGTACTTCCAAAAAACTAATATGAGTTCGATTTTATAAAGTAGGCAGGAAAATACTGAATGAAAAAATCATTATTTTTTAAATAAAAATTAAAAGCAACAATATAAAAAACCCCACTTAAATTAAATTAAATTTGTTATTAAATTAGATTTGATTAAAATAATTTTGATTTAATAAAAAAAGATCAACACCAGGAAGTCTTATGCTTATTTTTGAATCAAAGTTCCCGAAATTCTTCTTTGAATGGTAGAAAGAATGTTATAGCATAACAGAAATTATGACTTATTATGGCATTGTGTCTTGTGCAGGGAATCCAAAACGGTGGTAGAAGTTTTTATTTTCTCAATTATTGCACCTGACCACACACTCCTAGTCACAAAATCGTTTCTGTGGGGGCTGATAGTAAGCAGATTTAAAAATTAAATTTTTCCTGACTTTCACAGAGTAAAAATGTCATTAAAATTGTTTTTTAACGTTCATTTTTACACACATTAAGTATCCTCTGCAGGGATGTACATTTATCTAAATTTCAAGGTGCTTACTTTAGACTTGATCAGATTTAATAAGTCCAGGAATGAAAATTAATTCAGCATTAAATAAATCATCTACAAATTTATGTCTAATTAGTGCACCATTTAATTATTGTGACTTGTAAGAAATTTGCTAGCAGAACATATTGAAGTTCAATTTGAATAGCGTGCAGTTTGAAATTCGGTTTAGAGAAGAACGGTAGATGAAACTGAGACATCTCGGAGAAGTAGCGCAGTGTTCTTTGCTCATAATCGCATGACTGAAATAAAATTTCAGTCACAGTGAAAGTTTCGAAGTTACTCTGTATATAAACATTTTATAACACGAGTATGCACGTTTTGTCAAATAGAATGCGACTTTGTGAAGGTATCGAAGAAATTCATTTTGAACAAGTTTTGTAAATAATTCGATAAATGCATTATTTAGTCATTTGCAAAATTAAAAAAAGTAACAAATGGTAACAAATGCGTCATAATATCCGCCGTTTCAATAACCGATTTGTCCTGTGATCGTCGTCCTTCTTGCAATGCACAACAGAAAACACCAGTTTCATTTTGAAAAAACGAAATCTAAGTCAATAAATTTGCCAATTTGCTAACCTTTACAAATTTTTGCAAATAGACGTAAAACGCTTTGTGTCTCAAGAAGTGATTGCGAGAAGCCTTCTAGTTATTGCTATTTTTACACTGTGGAGGGCAGTAGGAAATTTTACTCTCTTATATTTTTTTCTTATCAATTTTCAACAGACGCCAAAAAGTTCTTACAGAACTGCCCGCCTGATTTAATGAAACTTTGTAACTGGAAGCCTGTTTGCAGGCATAATGATTAAGAAAATAAACGCTTATTCTAATTTATTGGGACACATTATAAAAAAAAATATTTCAGAAATCTTTAGTTTTGCCGAGTCAAAATTATTATGCATTAATTCCCATTTATAAAAAAATAAATTCATATAGTTCAGAAATGATCATTAATAATGTAATTACATTTTGATATTGAATTTCAACTGGAAAATTCATTCTAAATATGATTTGATTCAAAAGTAAAACGTATTCTTTCATAAGTAATAAGTCATTTTTGTACATACTTTGAACATTTACGGGATTTTTTAAACGAAAATTTCATTCCTATTATTTTTTATTTTTTATCGAATGCTTACAATAAAATTCGAAAAATAATCATTTTCTTCCTATATTGAGCTTTAAATACATTTTAAAAATCCGACGCTCTTTTCCATCAAACGTAAGTGACCGAATACTTAAGAAGTTATCTTTCAGTAAATCAGTTTCCAAAAAACTTATTTCCAGCTTGAAACGATTTAAGAGTTATTCTGCATCTAACATTTTATATTAATATTTATTTCTCAACAGGATTCTAAATTATAACTCTAAGTGCAAATCACGAAATGATCGACAGCTCTCTTCGCTTAGTAATAAATTTTCCCTCCTTTGAGGCACAGCAGGTTTTCGGAAATGGGATATTTAAGTTAAAGTGTTAATACAGATTAAAGAAAAATAGAGAATTATAATCGGCACTCATTATAGAGTTTTGAAAAAGATTGCTTTTATGAAATGATAAAATTTTAAAAGTTTGAATTGAATTACAAGAATATAATTATAAATATCTTCTCATTTTAGTTTCGTATTTTTAAAACAACTCCCTAAAATCAGAAAATATTAAAAGTTTTTATCATTTTTTACGAGTTATTTAAACCTAAAGTTTTTTTTTGCTTAAAA
Source organism: Argiope aurantia (assembly GCA_026543865.1). NCBI lineage: Eukaryota > Metazoa > Arthropoda > Arachnida > Araneae > Araneidae > Argiope > Argiope aurantia. The sequence goes on from JAPMOR010028638.1 coordinate 847,532, forward strand.
TAAATGCATTGAAGGAAAATTTATATTTTATATAATAGTAATTATATGTTTCAACAATATTATATGTTAACTACAATAAAAAATTTTCAAATTTAGGGGAAAATATTACTTGGAAAAGAAATGATTTTTGAAAAAAAAAATTTTTTTTTCACTAAAAGACGGAATTCTAAAAACTTAGTACAAAAATTTTACTAAGAATCCAACCATTTCAAAGCGACGGCAGTGATTCTTTTATGCTCCGAAATATTTTTTTCTTGTTCTGAAAGTTTGAAAGCTGAACAAAATTTGACTTTTAAGTCAAATGCTTTTCACAGTTCGCCCATCTTTCTGTCATCATCTTCTTTTCTACTTTAAAAAAAAGATTTCAAACAAATATTAAATTTAAAAGAACTTCTGAAATATCTTTAATATTTAGTGATTCTAACTGTTTTTAAAATTCTAACCATTCAGCAATTTTCTGGACAGTACGAGTTCATGAAAATATTCCTGATTATGTTTTTTTCTTTCATTTTATTATATCAACCAGCTGGAATTTTTTTTATAAGAAATAATACGATGTGAAGCTCATAATGAAATAGTAAAAATTATTCAGTTTAATATTTTAAAAGTATCGAAAATATCTATACTTTAATACATTATTTAAAATAGCAATTTAAAAAAATTCATGTATCAATAGAGACTTCCTTCAAAAGATTTTCAGCCTCAATATCAGTAAGCAGAGGATTCATTCTCCATGATCTAAAGCTACAAAAGTGTGAAGATTGATTATAAAAGTTTCAATTGCTTGCTAATTCTAAAGTATTTATAAAGTATGGTTTAACAATGTCTGTTTCTGTTTTAAATAAAGCTTTGATTTTTCGATAACCTATTTTCAATACATAAAGTACTTACAAATTAGAAGATAAATACTACCAATAAATGAATATACACATCTTGACAGACGACTCAAATATCAAAAAGAAATTTCTAAATGAATCATTTTATGAAGCACTCTTAATTCTGTATAATTTGTTTTGAAGCCAAATAAAAAAAAATGTTAATTCCAGAATATACAAAAGTTTGGTTTGGTTTGCTCAAATGTTTGCAATCAAAAAAAAAAAATTATCGCATATCGTACATTAATCAAAGTCATAGGTGACAACATGGTGACATTATTTTTTGGGTAAAGTTTTCATCGAAAATAAAAGTCTTTACAATGTGAACTGTACATTTTATATAAGAACAACAAGATATTTTTTGAAGCGAATTAAGTACACCATTAACCAACATTTTTAAATAGAAGGGTTTGCGCAATTCTTTTATTTAAAAATGGCAAAATATTTGAAAATATTTTAAGAAATTGAATTTAGTTAAAATGTTAAAGAGCTAGAATCCGATTTTAATTTTAAAACATGCACGAGAAATAATAAGTTTTATATTCGGGAATTTGAATTACTTGTATTGTTCCTAAAATATTTTAACGGATTAACAGATTGAAGGACACTCAAAATAATTCGAAAAGGTTTTGTTTATATCATAGTAATTATTCTTATAAATATATAATTTTCAGTGTAGCTGAACTTTTCTCACTATTAAAAAACAAGTTGAGATAAGAAAGCCTACAATAATTAATATTTTCTTCTTTCATAATTTCATCAAATATCTTCAAATGCTATCAACCAAACAAGTAAAAGAAAGAAAACTGAATAAATCATTTTTAAAATATTACTATGGCAAGATAAGATCTTCTGTTACTTTTTTTTTTTTACAAACCTTGCTCCTTCAAGAGAGAATTTTGAGAGGTAAAATGACAGTGGCATTCTTTCGGGACTCCCAACAGTGCAAGCAGAAGATATATTACCACCAAATTAAAATTTGATTCTTCATATTTTAATGCGAAAAAATACTAAGTTTTCATGATGATGTCGTGTCCGCGTTACCACGAAAAGGGGGTGCAGTAACTTCTGAGGGTAAAGACCCCTGAGCACCCAAGGGCAGAAGCCTGACTTCTAGCTCATATGCAGATGAAACTCGCACATTCGCTTGCACAACCCCTTTTTACAGGGGGGCACATTCACACACCTCACAGATAGAACACAGATAGATGAAGAACAACCATGCCCGAACCGGGATTCGAATCCGGGACGCCCAGATCACGGGGAAGACTAAGTTTTAATTTTTAAACTCCTTCGAAATTAAATAGTGTAATTTTTTTAAGAAATACGGAGAACTTTATATAAATATGACATACATTTTTTCAAGATAATGCGGTAGTAGAATTTTTATATTTATTCTGTCGATATAAATTCCTCACATTCTTTGAGTCAGTTTTATTTTCTCTTGTTCAAGAAAACTATCAATTTTTATTTCCTGCTTTAATAAATCCTAAATAAACGTATGCTGTCAATAAAGATTAATAAATCCAAATTTTCTCTTCTCTCATCTGCCTTCAGAGAGAAATTCGAAAGAGACATTTTAAAATAACTTTAAACGACATCATGCCTCCAATATTTTAATATACATTCCTTATAATATAGTGAAACATGCGCTATCCTGTAAGATATTATTCAATACAACTGCGTTATTGTCAATACTGTACGATACCACTGTATATGGCTCACATTTAAGAGTTGCTGGTACATCTTCTATATTTATTTAAAATTTAATCTGTTTAATGAAAAGAACTCCGAAAAAATAAATTGAAAACATGAAATACATAGATGCAATGAACATTTTTATTAAAGTAAATTTTAAAGATGAAATATATCTTGTAACTATTTTTTAATAAATGTAGCCTTAAGTCCCCCCCCCAGATTTTTGAAGAATTTGAAAAAAAAAGTAGAATAAAATCATTTTTACAAAAGCATTCCTAAGATAAAATGAGTTTCTTAGCTGTTCTTTTAAATAAAAACTGGATTCTAATTTATCGCCATTTTTCTAAAGTTTTTAAGAAAAGTCAAAGAGAATAATGTTCATAAATAATTACACAAGAATTGGAAAGATATTTCTTCACTCTACCAGTATTCCTATTTTAGAGAACTACTTACAAGAAATATACACAAACGAAAATATACCTGAAAAAAATTAATCCTAGAAAAAAATTCTGCAATAAAAAAAACCCACTATAGATTGTCTTCTTTCTAAAAATTACACAAAGCAATTTTTCTTCCCTTCCCAAATCCCCAACATCCTTTTCGTTCAAATAACCCGATAAAGGAAACATTATTTGTTCGTTAAGAACAAAATTCTCCCTGGGCTCCTCCTTTCCAATAATAATAATAAAAAAAGAACAAAAATTCTCTCTGCCAGATTATTTTTCCCTACACTACATCACACAAAAATGTCGTTAATATTTCCTGCCCGGATGGAATATGCGGGTTGTGTGGAAACAAGTTCTCTCGATACGATAATGTGGCACGCTATCTACTTCCCAAACAACATATGGGATCCTTTCCGTCCGTAAACCAATTCTTTGCGAACACGCTCATTGGAGTGAGAATGATTACGAACCTGCAGTGCACGCTGTTCGGTTTTCTCGAGAAGTCAACCATTAGGCGGGATGCCGTTGTAATCTACGTTTGACCTCGCTGTCCGTGGGGAAAGCCTTCTTCATTCTGCTGTTTGTATTCTTTTGTTGGAGAAGGAAGAAAATTGACAGAGAAAGGTTTTGTCGAGTTGGGAATGCTCGGAACTCTTCATGCACTCAATCGAGAACAACCTTGTTTTTTAAAAAAGAGACAGATTTACAAGATTTCCTTTTTTTTTTAATGCACGAATTATAGAAAGGGTACAGACTATAATTGCCGAAAAATTTGATTTCGTAGTTTTAATGACTCTCCCCATTTTACACCTACCGAAATGATTGCGTAAGAGTAGATTAATGAAATTTAGTTTATGATGCACCGTAGTTACAGACTTTTATAATCATTTGAATGTAAAATTCAACAACGGATTGCTTTTTCAAAATACAAGTTTCTAGATGTCTTTCATATATGAGGAGCAAAATCGCAACAATATTAGAGCAAGTTGAATTTGCGAAGATCGTCAGTTTTTGCCGAGGTCGTCATTTTCTTCGATTTAAAATGTTCTTATGAGAAGGAAAATAAGAAAATTAAGTATAATCGCATTCTGGAGAGCTCATTAAACGATGTTTCTTCCAACTAAATTTATTGATTAATCATTATTAGTTACAGCAACGTTCATAATGACCCCGGTAGATTCCCAATTTTTCTAGAAAATATGACATTATTAGGGACCCTATTTTGGCTTATGATAGCAGTAACGAATTAGAAGATAATACATTTGTAATGTGAAGAAACAACTGCTTATTGTCTCTGAATTTGTTTTGCCGTTCGTTTTCGAGAACTCTAGCGTGCACTGCTCTACCCTTTTCAATAAAAATCTATTATATTTTGTAGAATATTGCGTATAAATTGCATTAAGTATTTAATACCTTGAATGTGGAGTCATTTATAATCCCACTGTCTCACAATTTTGTCGGGAAAAGTTGGGAAATGAACCTTTATAAAAACAGAAATATCTAAATATCATGAAATACAAGAAATAATATATATAAGATTTGGAAACTTATTTTAGAATGAATAAGGATCTGTTAGTTCTATTTAAAAGTAGGAAACAAAATTTCTATTTCAAGTAGAATGATGAATCTCCAATTCAAATAATTTTTTTTTGCTGTGACTAATACGTTATCTGAAATAAAGCTCCAACTCATTGAAATGATCGGATAATATTTTTATCTCCCTCTGGGCAATCGTGAATTATCATCAACCAAAAAAAAATGTCTATTTAATAAAATGGACGCTTTTCAGACCTGTCACATTCAGCTGATCACTTTTAACTCCGTCAATCTTTCAAATAGACCCTTAGATCCCTCAAATAAGGTTATTCATTCTGCACTTTCAGCATAATCGATCCAATATAGATATTTATTAAAAACTCAATCCTGGACGATTCAAAATTGACTCTCTCTGTCTCTAAAACCCCCGTTTCTTTTTGAAAAAAGTCAAAACAATTTTCTTATATTTTTATATATATCTTTTTCTAACAGTTTAGATAATAGTTATTGGATCACAATTATTGTGGAGGATCTATGTGTTTTTCTTTCTTTTATTCAATAATTAAATCACAATTAATATTTTTTTAAAAGTTATTATAACATCATTACGGTCACATTGAATTTTTTTCTATTACATTGTATAACCATCTACAACTGATATGAACTACAATTCCTCAATTCATATCTTAAACACTGAAAATCAAGAACGTCAAAAATAGAAATCATATCTCTCCGATATGTTCTTCGACGGAAATTTTTTCCGAAAGGAAGATTCCAAAAAAAAAAAAATAGTACAATTATTGATCTGAAATCATATTTTGCTGTATAACATGCAACTAAAAAAAACAGAGAGATTTCCCAAAAATTAACATTTAATTAAAAATATTATATTAAAAAAATAACTATGTATTTAAGTAAGAAAATTTTACTTTCGACAATGTACGAGTGTTTTTTTTTTTTTTTTACTATTTTTCAATTAGTTATATTAATTCGCATTCATATTTTTCCTTTCATATTCATAGCCTTTTATTTCAACTGGAAGAAACTATGTTTCTACTTTCTTTCCCCTTTGACCTGATCCGATGCATGACCGTAAATAGATTTCGGATTTAAGTTGTTGGATTCCGAAACCAGCAATTTAAATCCGAAGAGCATTCTTATGTATTTTTCTACGTTTCAAAATTATTGACGACAACCCAACTGGAGTAAAAGTCTTCCGAAACGCGGCAAAAGTTTCTTCAGGTTTCAGACTAAATAAAACAGAATATAATTAACAAACATGTTTTAGCACACCCCCAATCATTAGTCACTGTTAACGACAGCATCGGATTTACAACAGGAGAAATCGGATGCCGATGGACATCGTGTAATAAGATGCTAATGATTGGGCAATTTGAAGGAGCGGACATCAGGAGCAAAACCTTATCTCCTTATTTAGTTTGGAGGAAATTGAGCTTTAGTAAGATAAATCGAGTGCTATTCTAAGCTCCGACGGCAGATATTCTTTTTTTTTTTTGAACTTTTAGATCGATGAATTAACCAAGCAATTCGAGAGGGAGGTTTGGTGAGGAAATTCTTATCTAGTAAAGAGGATTTTTTCATTCTTCATTCTTGCTGTTATTTTAGTTTTTCAAAATTTCTCGGGCCTGCCCTGATTAATTATCACAAATATTCAAGATGACTCAGAGTGGACTGAACCAGTGTTTTGAGAGAAAGGAAATTTCTTTCTAATTCACAATTCCAAAGATAGTTCTAAATGTCCTCTTAGAGTGATTTCATGATTTATTACATTTTTCAATATATGTTATTAATTAAACTCAAGTAAACATTCAGCAGTTTCGTAGAATTTATGGGGGAGATGTTTTGAGGGAAAGATTTATAAAGAAATTTGCTTAATTAAATAATAAAACATTCGAAATAATAAAGTATCTAATAAAAAATTCGAAATTTTTTTTTGTTGTTGATCCACATTGATTTATTTTTTTATGATTTTAGTGACAAGAGTCATCTTGAAATAATTAAGATTACATATATAATATCAAATTAATTTTTATCTTTGTTATTTATTTTTATCTACACAAACTTTGTAACTGCTATTTACCAAGAATAGATAAAATATCTTATTTCCACATGCGCATTGAACATCTTCATGTGTGACTAATCAACAGATTCAGGTACTCAAAGCACATGTTTGGAATGCGGATGAATTGCAAAACGTTAATTTTTTTTAAAGTCAAGTAGTATTTATTCTGGGAGACTTGATATTATGAACTGAAAATTTTATATAGTATTATGTAGCCTATATAGACTATAGCCTACGTAACCTATTTTATATAGCCTATGTATGTAGAAATATGTATTTTTCCAAAAATTTCTTTCGATATAAATTAAAAAATAATGCTGAAAAACTAATGATTCAAAATTTGAATACTTTAGACTGGGAAAAATATATAATTTCTTTTTTAACTGAATTCTGATTCCAGTTTAAATATATTTTTACACTTGAATTTTTTGAAAATTTTGAACTGTTTCCACACAATTTCGAAAGCAAAACTCTAGAAATTATTGTTGATAGCCGTCATGTTCGTATCCATATGTTCAATATGAACATACAAGAGATTTGAAACGAATAGGTATCTCGAGTGGAATAAATATATTTATCCCTTTCTGAAATAATAAAATAATGAATATGAAAAAGTCCTTGTCTTGCTCTGGAAAATGAGAGCAAAAATTTTCATTTGCTTATAAATGTGATTTTTTTCAGATACTTCAGATTTTAGAAAACGGTAACCATTACAGTTTTTAATCAATTGAAATTTTGATTGCATTGAAGTTAAATAAACACGATATTCTTTTTGTTTTCTTCATCTCTCAGAATATTATATATATATATATATATATA
>JAPMOR010028638.1:855088-922878 GCA_026543865.1 Argiope aurantia
TCAGAATATTATATATATATATATATATATATATATATATATATATATATTGCTATCAAAAAATGTTTCTAATTCTTTATGAATTTCATTTTCACCTGGAAGTTTCCACTTTAATTTATTTTTCAAGAAAATTTTTATTAATATTATGTGTTTGACGTATCACACAAATAGCTTTATTGACTTCGATTCTCACAAAAATGTGCCTCTTGATTTGATAATAACTGCACTACAACCATTTTTTCAAAGTCATCATCGTCATGGCGTTGACCACAAAGAGGCTTTTTTTTAAATGCAGGAAGAAGTATATGGGAGATGATCCAACCGAATTGTACGGCGAGAACTTATGATTAGTCACGTGAGAACGGGCACTTCCATCGAATCAAATAAGCTTCTTACACAGCATGCCACACATTTGGTTTGGATTTCATGAGGCAGCTGTGTTAAGGTGCCTCAATAGATTTCAGAATCTTTTGTGTAACTCCGAAGGAAAATAATTCACAAGCAATATCGCCTTCCTATCACAAAACACAATAGAGATGACATTTCAAGCTGTTTCACTACCTTAGACGATGTCGTTCCATGGACTGCTGTTTCGATTTTGGAACAACTCAGGTTAAGTCTCTTATGAGAGTTTGATTTAAAAACTCATTATTAATCGCTGCTCAAAAATTCTTATTCATTAAAATTTTCGGTACTTAGAACTAGCAAAACTTATGACAATTTAAATGTTCCATAAAGAACACTTCTTGAAACTGGAGGAAATTCATTAGGTAAAGATGAAATTATAAAGCGTTTGTTCCAATTCTTCCATCAACTTTCGGCATCAAATCTTTAGGAAATAACAGAGCATCACCCGCTGCGTTCATCATCCTGCCCATTTGTGCAGTCGCCTTTCAATGCTCCAACCCGTTTCTTTTGCACTTCAAGTTTTTTTCAAACACTTTTCTAATCTGCCGATGAATTTCAGCTGCTTTCACGTCATTTGCATTCAGAAAACGAATGATGGAGTGGGTTTCGAAGCCAGAGGGATTTTCAATTCCCCGAGGCATTTTCAATACTCACAGACAGGTGTAAATACGGCCGAATTCTTCCTTAATGAAACCTGTGACTACCCAATAGATGTGCACTCAACGCACATGCATGGAAAGGCAACCGTAGCGAAGTAAAAACAGAATTTTAAAACGATACATAATTAGAAAAAAATCATGCTCCAATCTTTTTAATTGGGCCATAACAATCTTGAAGATTTTTTTTCTCTAAGTTCAAAAAACGTCCTATATAGATAGCACAATTTACAAGTCAATTATCTCCCTATAACTAGTAGGTTATTTAATACCATTGTAACTTGCAAATGCAAAGGTGTGCTGCTAATTACCATCGGGTTATTCGAACTTAATGATAAGGTGATCTGAATGACCTTGAGCTCCTTATTTAGGTTGAGGGAGCTGAACCTACGTAGGACAACAGTCTCATATTATTAGGTCCTAATACAACAATTTATCGAATTTCTTGCTCGATGAAAACACAATGGAACAGGCAAATACTTTAAAGGTTAAAGTTAGATTTGCTAAAAAAATTTTCCTTTGATAAAAGTTTATAACAATAAAGCTGAATTATCCCTTTCTTGAATATGAAATATAGAAATTATTGTTATTGACAAAACATGATCCTTGAGATGTTGACTTCGAGATTCTCGAGTTTGAAATAAAAAAAAGACAGTTTAAAAATACATCACTGAATAAGCAGACATAACTATTGCTTAGAGAGATGCATTTGTTGAATGGAATGCCGTCTTTCTATCAAAAATGCAGGCGAAAAGGAAGAGTGCTTCTTGGTTGCGTGTGAATTCGCTAACTGAAAAGCGCCACGAGGTAAATGGATGAAGACCTGCATATGGCTTCATCACCAGAATTATAAATATATGTCCTTCTGGACTAACTATACGTATGTATTTTCGAAAATACACTTCTTTTGGACTAAATTCGACCCTGGGATGATAGTATATCGATCATGTTAATTTGGGGTATAATGACTTATTCATTCAAAAACGGAATTAGCTGAATAAGTAAAACGTGATATTCGGTTTTAATATTAAAATTCTAAGACTTAATTAAAGTTCAGACACAGTTGGACGAAGAAAAGATTTGAAATGCGCATCCGATTTCTTCCGCAGTGTGACACGGAGCACGTTTTAAGGACGTTGAGGTAATCACTGTTTTTTTTCTTTCTTTCATTGAAATATTTATAGAGAAAAAAAGAGTAACAAGTTAAGTGTGAAAATGTTTATAAGCATTTGGGGAATTCTAGTTAATGAGTAATGTTGGGAATTTCAGGTTAATTATGTGCTGTTTGTTCTTGTCACAGCTGCACAACATATCATATTACCAAATCGTACAGATTAACGGATTTTAGAAACAAAACTGAATATTAGAATTGGCTTTCCAGAAATTTCAAATAACAACCATGTATTAAAATTTGTATTTTGAACGTAGTTCCAAAATGCTACAGATAATAATTGTCTACGCTTTTGAAAGTTAAGAAATGATAATAAAGTAGAAAATATTTTTAATACTTCATCTGTTAAAAAAGAGTTAAAGGAATGGAATCTATTTCTCTTGCTTCTAAAGGACCAAACAAAAACCCTAACTACAGTAAAAGTGTTTTCCCTGAAAAGAACTCCTAAGTTATTATTTAATTTTTAATACGTTATAAATTTAAGTGCATTAATCAATATTTTTACAAATATTAGATGCATTCCAGTAAAACATTCAATCATCCAAGATGTTTATTATAATGTATGGATTAAACATACACAAATTATAGAGCCATACATCACATGCCGCCTATGGAGAAGTTTTAATTAGAAAGCTCACCTCGAGAGCTGTGCAAAATGTTCATGTGGTCTCAGATTAAATCCCGACATAACATAATTAACAAACCCATGTTTAACACACTTCCCTATCGTTAGTCGGCGGCTAACGACATCATCACTGGCAACCGAAGAGGTCTGCCGCTGACGCGTAATAAGAAGCTAATGACGGGGCAACCAGATGTCAGCAGCAAAACCTTATCTCCTCATTTTAGGGGGGCTTCAGTAGAAGAGATATTTCAGGGACTTGTTGCTTTTATTTTTCGAATTTCTTTCGCAGTTAAATAAGAGTGAATGGGGGAAATGATTTGGGAGACAATTTTATTAAAGAGATTCAACGCGGAGAAGATTTCTAGGACAAGGTTTGAATGATTTGAATTAATTCACATCTATTAAAATATGGCGTCCTTTTTTCAAAAATTCATTTTTTAAAGCCTAATATATTATTAATATTATGGAAGTTATATTATATATTTGTATATATTATAAATATGAAGATATATATTTAAAGCCATTTTTTTTCAAATCCATTCACAGTTGGCATAATTGTAAAAAAATCGAACTAAATGAATCGATTTATTAGTATCAAAGACAATGCTCTCTTTTCGAGATTCTGATATATAAATGTATAAGATTTCAAAATTTTAAATCCTAAAGAATTGAGCCTTGAACAGATTAGAAATGTTTCGATTTTACCAACATGAAATTTATCAATATGAACAAAAGTATGAAAAAAGAGATTTAAATAAAATGGTGTTAATTGGAAAAGCTAAAAAAAATGAAAAAAGAGAGTTGCTATTTTTTTTCTATAAAATTCGGGAAGAAATTGTTTTTTCTTTTTCATAGAAACTCTATTCTTACACATTTATCAGTGAATACTTTAAAATACATTGCATGATGCATATCTTGGTACCAGCAAAATAAGAAAGTAGAAAAATAAGAAGGGAACAAATGTAAGTGCCTTTTAAAATGTGCACACCGGTTGTTTAAAAAATCAAAAAGCAGTGCTCTTATAGAATGTGTTAAGTATTGGTTGTAATATGTAACGCAGGTAAAGGGGTAAATTATTCTGTCATTGTTACAATGCGGGAAATGTGCTACATTCAATTATCCAATAGTTGTGTGGGTAGTTGATGCTGATTTTCATGCCACAGAATTTTCAAGGTGCGATTGTAAGCAAAAGTAGAAACTCTTTACAACCGGGATCATTTGCTGTCATTCTTTTGAGAGCGTACATTCAGAAGGAGGGTGAAAAAAAATACTTACTGCCTGAGCGTTGAAAGCACAGATGGAGATATTTCAAAAATGGGCAGAGGCTAGAGTGAATAATCAGCATAAAATGACTCATAAAATAAATGCGAAAGATTCACATTTTGAAGATTTTATTCACTTCAATTTGACTCATCTCATGTTAATAGTTTTTCGTTTTTTTTTCTCGATGGCTTAAATTCCCAAATTTCATATTCTTGCATGTTCTAAAGAATGTATAACATTTTAATGCATTCAGAACTTAACTATTAGGTTGTCGATTGTTTAGTTAAATTTTCATACTTGCAGTGTCAACCGATTATGAATTCGAAAAAAAAATCGATTTCAAATTTCTCCATTGACTATAAAAGGGAATTATAAGGAACATTAAACACTAAATGGAGGGAAAATATAAAATAAAAACTTCTCTTTTTTATTACACTAATAAAAATATGTTTTACAAACTGTTCTTAATAAAATCATTTCACATTTGTTTTTTGATATTTTCTTTTTCTGACGATACTATCTGGCATCGTTCATTATCTTTGGGCATCGAAATGAACTCTCCCTAGAGATATAGAAAGTTGTTTTGAACAGTTATTGCAAGAATGATTTATATGATAAACAAATTTTTAAAAGAAAGCCATTCCGAAAAAAACATACTTTGAGATAAATGAGTGTTTGGCAAGTGATTGAAAAAATGCGAACAAAAATGAATTACATTAATAAGTCTGAATAAAAATACACGCCTGTACTATTTTGCTGAATCAAATAGCTCGAACTAAAGAATCATAGATGCAATATGTTCCTTCGGATGAGGCTAATTGCTAAGCCCGTTTCTTTAGTCCTGTTTTTAATTTCGTATTGCCAAACAATTTCCTACTCGAATGCATATTAACAAACTTAATCCTTTTTTCTATGGTTACGGAGATAGATCCCTGGAATGGTCCAAGTCCCCTGAGAAGTGCTGAGAAGTCGATATCGCTAACGAGCTTTCAACAAGTTGTTTAGATCTTGACAACTTTTCTGCTTCCTTCATTTATTCACTCGTCATTCAGCTTACAAGCCGACCGGAAATCGATATCTTTTATGCTTTCATTCCTGGAATTTATTCATGAAAATATGTTTTGAATTTCAGTGGTTTATTTTTCAATTAGCGTTTGTTTCTTAACATCTTTTGGTTTCATTTAAACCGTATTCTAAAGCAATAAATGTCAATTTTTCGTAAAGTAAATTTTATATTGACCATTTTCAAGACGATTGCTTGATCAATATCTTCACAAGCAAAAGTCAAAATGAATAATTAATCCTTCCGATAAACGCAGAGCAATAAATCCGAAGAAAAATATAAAAATGAGAATTTCTGTCCTTTTGCAAGTCAAAATTTAGGAATCTGAAACTCGATGTCACCGTACAACTTTTAAATATTTTCTTTATATTTTGAAATAATTTATTGCGGAAAAAATGTTAAAAATACCATGAGAAGTTATTATTTTAAAATAATTTTTCAAATCACATTTTGAAGCTATAGTTATATAGTTCTATTCGAATTTAAGGAAAAACGTTATTATATCTGAGTTTTTTTTTTTTTTTCAATTCGTTTACACATGATTTTATGGAAATTTTGTAACTAGCATGTTTTATTATAATCAATTGCAATATAAAATTTTGGATTTTTTTCTTAGTTTTTTTTCTTTTTTTGTATGTCCTCTGATTTGGAGTTTTAACTTGAAAAAAATGTTTAGTATTTTTTTTCTCTAAGGCCATTAGTTTATATTTATTAATTATGTGTTTATTATCCTTACTTACGTGAGGATTTTATTGGTTCGCAATATATCAATCGATTTCTTGTTTATTTTTATTATGATTTAAATTCAATTAATATAATACAGATTAATTTTGCAATCCTATTTTTTTTTCAAAGTAATAATACGTTTTAAATTTCAGCAGTTTCTATAATATCAGGATTATTTACTTAAATGATGACTTAGCAATCTTAACTATAAAATATGTGGTGTTTCATTTTTATATATGTAGTGACACACATTAGATGCAAAAGAAAACATCCAATATGTCTTTAGCCATAAGAATTTTAATAAAAAATGAATTAGCTATTATATTTTTAGTTTTAAAGGAAAAAAATTCACGAATTAAAAAATGTTTGCAAGTTTAAATGTTGTCGTGAGATGCGATATAATTTTTTTCCAATAAGAAAGAAAGAAATAAAAATTTACAAAAATAATAAAGTTTATAATATATATATATATTTAAAATTAAACTTTTTTTATTTTGGTTCATTAAAACTTATTTAAAATGGGAAAAAAATTTTCTTGCAAAATGAAACAAATATTAAAAACTTAAACACAGAATTCTTTTTATATCTTTTCAAACTCTAAAAACATTTCTAATCAATGTCCTTTATTTCTTCATTATTTTTACAATTCTACTACAAAAATAATGGCAAGGTAAAGATTGATTTAAACATAAATTCATTCCTGCAGTTTGAACTTTCCCATTTAATAAACATCTTTTAATAAACTTACATGCCGCCCAGTTTAAAATGGAAATTTCCGCCATTTTCTGTAGCATTTTTACAAATGATAGCTGCCCTCTTGCTGGAATCATCTGCGAACATTTATTTGTACCGAGCGTGCGAGTGAAAGCACTGCCATTAGTCTTTTTTTTGTCTCTGCAGTCTCCGGTTTTGCTGCAAAGCTGGATTTTATGTTCAGCCAAATATCTCAAGTGATGAATGATAAGTACCCGCTACTATTTCCTGTCATTATTTTCGGCTGAAAAATGGGGTCGGAAATTTTCTTAACCGATGTTTTCTCTGGTTATTGTGGAGAGTTAAGGAAATTAAGGTGATATCTTTCGGTCAGAAAATAGTCGCGATTTTGTTGCACAGAGAGGATCGCTCGTGATGTCTGAGAAATATTATGCACTAAAACTGCATTAGCTGCTTTGACAAGATAACCAAAATGAGGTGGCAATTTCATTGTTTGAATCTTGGATATGAATAAGTGATTCACCTTCCGAAATATTATTAAAGAAAATAATAAAATTTATAATTTTGAAAAGCTTATTAAAATGATCTCAAAAGTAATAAGTAAAAAATTGTTCTTTCTAAGCAAGGACATTTATGTATTTATTAGTAAATGGAGAATATTATAATAAAGGATTGCCAGATTCAATTGCTTGAAATGTTAATTTCTTAAGAAATTTTCTTTTGAAGCTTTGGCATGCTAAGAGCAGTTTTTTTAAAATGACGTTGATATGTTACATCTCTCTATAAAATAGAGACATCCGCCAATACGGAAAATCAGTTTGAAGAGAAAACATTAGAACATTAACTTTGCTTTTGTCGAAAATTTTGCACTATTTGTGTAGATCAGAGTTTCGGCATTATTTGTTTAATTTCTTCATTCTTTTCCGATACCTCTTCCCTTTTGTCTTAGTCCGCATTCGAATTGCTATTTAATGCATTTTATAATTAGATGTTCTATAATAAAAATAAAAAAAAATAATTATACACAGGATTATTTACTGCACTGAAAGTATTCTAATTATCATCGAAATTCAGAATGTTTTTTGATTTCCAGAGTATAGTAATGAAATCAAAGTAAAGAATATTTATTTCATTCATCTTTATTATACTTTAGATTTTATTAATATTTTTTGGCGTTATAATAATTTTGTATTCTAATGAAATTGTAGGCATATGTAACTATACAGTTAATATGAAGCGATTAGCTTATATTAATTAAATAAAGATTCCATACTGTGCGTCTTTTTAGCTGATATAGGCCGCAGTGGCCTGGTGGTAAGGTCTCGGCTTCGGAACCGGAGGGTTTCAGGTTCGTGACCCGATTCCACCGAAGAACCGTCGTGTAAGTGGGTCTGTTGCACGTTAAATCCGTCATGACCAAACGTCCTCCCGCTGGTGTGGTGTGGTGTGGAGAGGGGGGTGCCAGCTCAGGTGTCGTCCTCGTCATCTGACTGCAGTTCAAAATGACGAGGTCCGTCCCAAAATAGCCCTAGTGTTGCTTCAAACGGGACGTTAATATAACCAAACCAAACCATTTTAGCTGGTATGTCGCTTTGATGCGATTTCTGAATACGTATAAATAGGTAAAGAGAGTTCAAAAAAGACTTCATATAAAAATATAGAAAATTAAAAGGAAAGAGCTCCGGTAATATGCAAAAATAAGAGAAAATGAAAGTAAATTAGGCAAAAGATCAACGCTTCTCAACAAAAGAAGAATGAGTCCTTTCCTGCAATCACGAGTGAAAAAAGGCTTAGTTGCATTTACTTAGAAATCATTAATATTTTACGTAATAAAGACATCAATTTAATAATAATATTTCTTAAAAATATATTTAAAAGATCTAAATGTTTTCAGTCTTTTCATATTACATTGGTTAAATATTTGTGACGATAGTAGCTTCTCTTTTTCATAGAAGAAATTCCATTTTTTTTCTACGTCAAATTTAAGTTAAAAAGAAGCGAAAATTCAATGTTTCTGGTTTCATTGCGACTTACAATGCGAGCATTTGTAAATATTCTTTGAGCAAGAAGCTCATTGATTCAGTTTTTATCAAGACATAAACAACAAATATTTATTATAGGAACTGAACATAACTTTTTTGATAGCAAAATAATAAAATGGTTATTTGTATTATACTTGTTCTTCCCCTACATATGCTAAATGAAAAATGTAACTCATCTAGAATTTATTCCCTAAATTTTTCAAAAATTTAAGTTTTATATTATTAAAAGTTAGAATAGAGAAATTATGAATGTATTATAAACAGTTATAAAATTATTACATTTTCATTACTAATTAAATAAAATTATTAATCTTTTAGAATAATAATTACAATGCTTAATAGACGATATTATTTAAAAATATTTAGTGATTTTGTACCTTGCTAGAAATGTGCCTATTCCCATATTGCGAGTTTTGAATAAAATTAGAAACATTTTAATGCCATTAAAAATTTCAGTTCAGAATTTTTTTTAAAATTTCTAATTTACTATAAAGAAAACATTTCTTCTCCTCGTGTATGTGTGTGTGTTGTCCTTAGTACTTAAATTTATTTGTTGAGAGTTTGAGAGACTGATTCTTTGCCGATTATGATACATCTTACCTAGATCCGATTTGCTACTGAAAGAAAACCTTTAATAAAATAAATATTAAAAAATTCATTTCTTGATCATTATTTACGTTAACTACTTTAAAATGTAAAAAAATGAAGAAAACATAAAAATTAAATTAAAAAATACTTGGAAGGAAAGAAAAAAAGTTGACTGTATGCATTTCATTTCAGTGAAGAAAAATAACTTTGTTTTGTAATAATAAGAACAACAGAAGTATTTTCTTTTTCAACCATCTCATGTCAAATGCATTTCTTATTTTATTTATACAGTTCCTTTTTTAAACATTGCAGTGAAGAATGCTTCTGAGTTCACGGTGAGATTTGAACTTAGAATAAAGAATGAAATTTCAGCTAAGAAACTTGGGCCATTTGGAGCTATTGCCTATATTGGAGCTATTCGAGTCGACAAACATTATCTCATCGCACATTTGAAATAAATCTGCATTTCTGGTGGTAAATCCATTGCGTTATTGATTTCACTCAGAATTTAATACCAATCTATAAATTTAGCATTTCAGGACATTTACTAAACTTCACAGAGCAGGTTTCTGAGTAACATTCGAAAAATTCTTTTAAAAACTTAGAGACTCACAAAAATTCTGAAGGAGCCTCTTAGCGCTTTTTATACGGCCATAAATAGATCAACGATATTTCCTCCCCTGCATTTCCGAAACTGTTCTGCAATCGATACTTTTCAGTTAATCCTGCCCCGAACAGTTAAAGGAGTCATTTTTAGTCCGTCTGTTGCTTCGCATTCGCTTGTGTTGTTTCCCCTCTCTACATTATGGATGCGTTGCTATGGCTGCATGACTCCTGACGTCACCAACCGGAGATCAATCCCAGGTGAGGCGAACGCGAATACCTGCCTCCGTCCGAATGCATCCGCATCCGCGTCACACCAATCCCAGCGCAGCGCACTCACTTTTGTTTTTCCGCTTTCTGGCATAGGGGAAAAAATAGACCACGAGATCCTGATGAATTCGGAATAGGAAAACCAGTCCTGTCCACGTGTGAACAGCATGACCGGGAAAGATAGTTAGATGGAATTGGATTAGGTCTTTTACATAAAAATGATACATTTTTAGAAATTCTGTCTACCCGTGTGCATGCTGTACAATACTCCAAATGAGAATGAGCAAGAATAATGAAATTTAGCGTTTGGAATGGTTACAATAATTGTAGGATTTTTGAAAATCAGATGTGGAAAGAAATCAGTCCGAATGCCTAATGCCTCTTTGTTCATGAGCAGTTGAAAATAACAATGAGAGGAAACTGTCTAGATAAACGAAATAATGTGTGACCAAATGATCCGTTTCAGATCTAGATCCCGTTGGCCCCTGCGGCAAAATTCATGCGGAAGGCCGCTTTCATGTCAGGTGAAGCGATCCGTTTCAAAGCTTTCTTTGCGTACACAGATTGTGGCACATCCCTATGAACCGCAAATAAACATTGAAGATTTAGTGGAAGAATAGAGGATATGTATCTCAGTTGGAACAAAGAAATGCCACTAGGACAATGAATGTATGATGAATTCTCCTACCGAATCGGATTAAATGTTTTTTTTTCATATAATGTTTCACAAGAAAGTGAAAGCCATAAATATTAGGTACAGCTGTTTTTGATAATACAGTATTACATCCCTCCTTTCTATAATGATAATTTTTACTTCTCTACAGTGAATAATTTACCTCTTCCAAATCAAAACTTCAGTAACAATTGTTTAATCACTCAGTAAATTTACAAGAAGCGCGTTCACATTCAAAATTCATCATTTATTTCGATTAATATTATTATTGAAAGTTGAAATTTAAATTGCATGCTTTCATTCGAATTTATATGAACCCTATTTTGCACTATTTGTTTTAATTGTGTCAGGTCATTCGATCCACTGTCAATTATGAGAATGGACATATAATTTAACTAAGACTAAAATAACAGAGATTTGAGAATCATATTTGGTATTCATTGCGATAAATGCGATAACATGGGATTAATAATTCGTTGCATTTCAAATGAACAGTGTCACCAGACGCAGAGAAAATAAAAATCTTTAGTAACTATTCGAAGATGCTTTGTTCTCCTTTTCATAATATTTGACGAATTTTAGCACTGAAATTTCAGTAACTTTTGTATTTAAATAGAGGAACAAAATGAAGTATATGGATTTATTATAATATTCAGTATTTTATTTAAGTAAGAAACAAAATATTGAATGAAAATACTTAACACAGCTTCATGGAATTTAGAACTTACAGGGAAAATAGGAAAAAAATATTAATTTATTTTAAAAATATTTTTGTCTTGAAAGTAAAACAGATTTCTGGGGTAGAAATAGGCAGGTTTTCGATTTGCCTCTTTGTTAACACTTTTCAAAAATTCACAAGATGCTTTGTTTATTCTAAATCCCTATATTAATAATAACAAACAAATATGTAAGATATTATATTCATGAATATGAATACTTATGTTTTTAATTTCTAAATTTTGATTTTCAAGTCTTAAGAACAAGAAATATTTCTTCATTCTATATATCAAAGTTTTTTGTTTTGTTTTATGACAAAATTCTTCCAGAATTTCAAGAAAAATTATTGATCTATAACATTGATATGGATATCTTAATGAGTTGACTTTATATTTTACTAGACAAATTTCACTTCATAGTGATTTTATCATTATTTATAAGAAAGAAAAAGAAAATATGTGAGTAACTGATAGGATGAACATTTAAAAATGGCTGTTTATAAAGAATAAAATATTAACATAACCTATAAAGAATAAAATAATAACATAAAATTTAAATAATAAAATATTAACATAATAGTTTGGTATTGCAGTACATATTACAAAGTAATTTACTAAATTGGGCAAGAAAGAGTCCAATTTTTATGTGAATATAAAAAGAGATAATAATTCAGCAATGAATGATATATCATCCATAGCTGCTGAATAATTTTTTTAAAACATTATAGTGAAATTATTAAAAATGCCTTTTTCTGAAAGCTTCTGGAGAAAAAAGTGGAATAAATTACGTTTTTGCTTATTTAAAATTATTTCATTATACTATAGTTAGTGATATTAAGAAAACACGTTGAAACAATTCATTTACATATCCATTTTTTTAAAGAATAAGGAGATGACTATGTATGAATCTAGAAAATAAAAACCTATACATTTTAATTAATTATGTAAACAAAATTTTCCTTTGTTTTTAGTAATGAATTTAATAATTATTTAGTCTAACTGTGATAGTTATCCAGTTTTTTCACTAAAAGCATTTCGCAATGCAATTATTTTGCTAGCAGCGTACTCAATTTGTTCAGTAAGCATTTCATTCCATTCCAACAGTTCTCTTCCCCGAGATCTTTTCTCATGCAAATGCACCAAGAAATTATATTCTGACTTTCTTTGCTTTATGTCCAAATTTCTGCTTCTCCGAAAATAGGTGAGGGTTTCAATGGGTGGAACTGCTGATATTCCCGACTCTTTAAGGATGTTTACCATTTTATTCCCACTTTTGTGCCACTTTTGAAAGTCCACAGAGAATTAGAAACCTATTTTCCCGCAATACTATAAAAAGAATTTTGAAACTTTAAAAAAAAATTGCTTGCAGTAAAAATATTTAAATTATTCACTAATAATAACGTTGAAATTATCCTATACAAATTATTTATAAAAGAAATATTTTTTGCAAAGTATTTATAAAGAAATAATGACTATGCGGAGAAAAGTAACCGATGTCATTTGTAAGCAAATTGACGCCAATCCGAGAATATGTGAAATTATCCATGAAAAGATATCTAGACCCTGTCTAGCCACACGAGAAGAGATGCAGGAAGAGTCAAACACATGAAACATATGTACATTCGAACGTATGCATTTTCCTCACAAAAATACTGACCGTTCTGAAATGAAAGAAGGGAAATCATAAAAATAATACATTCCTGTAATTCGCCACATCTACCTTGGGAAAAGTTATGTTTTTTTAATTTCTTCAGAAAGAAAAATAAGTATCCGGATAAACAACATATGCACTTTTAAGGCTCTAATATAAGGATAACAAATAAGCAGTTTCTATGGACTTTTAACGACGCTATACATCCTGAAGGCCCTGATGGATATTAGGGAATTAGGCATGAAAAATAGAATAAATCCTAAAAATATAACTGTGGAGAAAAATTATGAAACTATAATGTTTAAATATTTGCATCTTTCTTTTCGTTTTTCCCCTCAAACTACTTTTTTTCTTATATTTTGTTCGAATTATGTCATAAACAACTAAGTAACATAATCTGAATCATAAACTTTTGTCCTTGGGTGGAATATCATGGCTTATAATAAAGGTTTTTATTTTGCCAAAATATCAAATGACAATCTATTTTGGGCTAAGATACTTAATTTAAGCTCAGAGGATTTAAATTTTGAAAGAAGATTCCCAGTGAAGATTTATTCCACTACCTATTTTTTTTTCTAAATACATAAAGTAAGCAGCTTATAAAAGAGACAAGTTTGGCTCAAAAACGAAGATTAATGTTTGAAGTGTGCCTCTTTCTGTAGATTTTTTTTTTATGTGAAGTACTTTTACATGATAAATAAATAAATGAAAGATCAGTAATAAGAAAGATTTTAACGAAATAAATAATAATAATTAATCTAAACATAAAAATAGCAATATATTTCAAGAAATTGTTTTTATTATTATTTACTGGTTTTAGAGGGGGGGGGGGGCACTCGACTTTTCGGATCAGAAAGCAGAAGCTCAATTTTTGCTTCACCGACTAAACATCTCATAAAATCCATTTATCTTTGATTGGATATTATTGCAGGATTGCATGAATAAGTAAATTTTAAAATAAGAAAAAGATTCTATAACAAAATCATTCTATATTTATGAATTTTTTTTTATTCACTGACCTGGAAACTGTGCTTCAATAAAGAACTGAAATCTTATCACGATTCCGAAGCTTGGTAAAGCAGCTTTTTCTTATTCATTTTAGAAAACAATATTAGATCTATAAAACTATAAACCATTTCACGAGTTCTATTATTAGAAATTTCTTCTGATTCAATAGTTCAAACTGTAGCCGAACATTTTTATTTAACCCACCATTTAAAGAAACAAAGCAATTCTGCATAAATGCGTTGCAAAACATTTCTCATGCAAACAAAATCGTAATCACTGCTCTAAATTTCAAATAATTAGGAGTTTAAGCGACTAGGATACATTTGTTAAAAAAATTGTGTTATATAGAAAAATGTTTAAATTTTATTTTGATTTTAATAAAGCAGAAAATACTTCAATTTTCCGGATTTGCAAATACTTTTACTTCAATACATCGTGTTTGTACGATCCAATCCGTTTTGCACAATGTATGACAGATACGTTTGAAGAGATGCTCTTCACAATCCGCAGTGATTATCGCAATCTTTCATCACTCGCTAACTACTTCGACCCGCGCGGAAAAAACAAAATGACTGCGATGGTAGGAACCGTGGCTGAGGACCATCACTGGCCTCGGCACAACCCTTCCCTGCCATCAATGGGAACCAACCACCATGCCGGAAGCTTCTCATTCTCAAACACGAGGTGCCCCCGTGGGACCAATAATTATCAAAAAGATGAATACATCGTTTAAGTTCTTAAATGAGGTTTAAATGAGGTTCTTAATGAGGCTAAACTAAATAATATTGGATATCAATAGCAGCTGACGTCTTTGCAAATTATTTTGAATTGTTTGAAAGTTTTGTATATAAATAATGACTATCATAATCACATTTTATACAGAATAAGTATAAAATATTACTATTACAGAATCAAAACTATAAAGTTTGAATTAGGGCGTGCCATAAAAGGTGTTTGAATATGTTTTATATAAACAATAATGCAGATTAAAATTTACTAACACATCTAAATAAAAATAAATCTAAAATCCTGTGAGCAATTCGAACGTTTTATGCTTATAGTTGATTAATATTTTTAAGAATACTCATTTTATATAAAAACAAAGTTTACTTAATAATTCCCCAATTGCATAATAGTATATATTTTGCATCAAAAATCTTTATTATTTGAATGAGTTTGTAAATGTATAATTTAATTTCTTTTGTTAAAAGAACTGGAACAAAATTCAATCATTTCATGCATCAAAAAGAGGTTTATGAATAAAGTATGCAAGTTCCAGCAAAATAAAGTACCTCCGAATCAGCACTGCTTGTGATGGTCCCATTTAAATTAAAATCTGGAAAATAGGTGAGTAGAAAAAAAGTCAATAATGCCGGCTCCTCCCATTCCCTGATTGGCCGAAACTAAATCGGACAGATTTCAACTTGTAACATATAAAGTTTCTAGTTTCAGAACAGCTACAATTAAAGAATCAAGAACGCTCATCACAAGAGAATCTGCCTCAATGTCAAATGACAGCGCAGTTGGCAGTTCACCAATTATTGTCGACAATCCGGAAAAGGAAAAGGAAGCAGGAAAAAAATTTACATTCGTATAAATTATTTTGATTCATGAATCACTCATATCTAATCATTAAAGATGCACCCAGCAACTCCTTGCAAATTGCTTTAATCTTCAATTAACTCTGAAACCATTCTTCCCATTGTGTGTAATAATACAGGATGGCATAATGATGACTTTCAGTAAGATGCAAAAATGAATATAAAGTTTAAGGAAATGCAAAATACGTCTTCATTAAAAGAGCAGAACAGTAGAAACAATTAGTCTAATGAAGTAAAAATTGCAATCTATGGTAAAAAGAACCAATCAAAATTTTCAGTAATGGAGCTGAACCCTAAATATCATTGGAAAATGCTTGGCAGAGATAAGTAAAATGGTTTTTGCGAACCATTCCTTCCTACAGTTTTTTTTGTGTGCATATCTCCCAATTTATAACATCTCCAATAAAATATATCCCAAAGACTTCTCTTTAATTTTGAAACTATTTTTTATTTCATAAAATGTTGTATTTATTGGTGATAATAGTAATTATAAAAAGCATTTAAGTCACTGTCGGCACTTTTATTGTGATAATCTCTAGGATAATTTTATACAGTTAAGTATAATATTTTATAAAAATGAAGTATGCCATTTCTCAAGTAACTGAGGAATAGCGAGTAATAGATATTTACAGATAAGAATCAGGAATCAAGAGTCAAATGATGTTTCGTTACAGTAGGATTTGGGGCTGGCCTCCTATTTTTCAGTTGAGGTCAGATGGCGGGAGACTGACATCACATCCCCTTTCGAAGATGGCAAGATGCTTGACATTGGATGTCATATTTTACTCACGCCTGGGCCACGCTCGTGTCCCGAAACTGACATCCTACAGCAGGGCCACCACCTTCCCAATGAGTCAAATGATTGAATATATTTATGATAGTAAATCACTCTTGGTTTTGATTCCGAAATAAAAGCACTTCTTCATATACAACTCAACAGGAGAAAATTCTTTCGCTTTGGAAATTTCAAAAAGTTTTATTAATAAAAACATTTTTCCACTCAGCCGGGAAAATAGAAAATAAAATCACTACATGAGTATCCATCATATATGAAATAAAAAGAAAAAAATTCTTCAATGCATTAAAAAGTATGAATCTTCTAAAGAAAATATTAGCTACAATGATGAAATCAAATTTTCCACATACTAAAAGTAATCTAAAGAATTGATTTCAAGATTATATGCTTCAATAAAAATCTTCTTAAATTTCGATTTTCTAGCCTAAAATATTTGCTTCGTTTGTCGAGATTGTATCAACCGTTACATTCTGCGCTTAGTGATTTTTCATAGCGCAATTTACAGAAAGCCGCATAGCTTAAAAATATTATCTTAAAAAAAAACTAAATTGACAAAATCTGTGTTATAATTAATGGAATAAATTTATAACGGTAATATAAACATGATTGATTAAAATCTGGACATTTCAGGTTTTTTTTGTTTGTTTTTTTGTAATTTGTATATGTGATCCAAAAGTCATTACTTGTTTGGAGCGGAAAAGTCAATATCATTTGCACATTCAAATTCTGAAATTATTATTTATTATGTTTTATTCAAGAATGATTAGAAAACATTTTTCTACTTATATTTTAACCAGTGCGCAGAAAAGTAGTCGTGCTTAAATTATCATCTTAACCAGTATACAGAAGCCTCCATTCATCCGGAATATCCGACGACTCTTCTTTATACATGAATGGGAAGATGTTTCCAATCCATCCTAGCAACCCCGGGTCCATATTATGCGAGGAGCAATAAATCACGGGGGCCTCTTCGGCTTCTGCGTGTGATAACAACCTCCACGGATGTGCATTTAACGGTTGCGATCCATTATTTCTGCTTGAAATGGCACTTGACCTCTCGAATTCGCGATCACCACGGCTTTCTCGGGTCGTCGAAATCTTATCAACAAGTGGGAGAGGGTCTCCCCTCCATTTTCTCGCATACTCCCAAATAAAAGAAAATTTGTGTTTGAGACGCGTTTTCCCCCAATGGATCGAAACAAAGATTTGGCACAGAATTACAACTGCGGTCACAAAAGCACGCCACCCAATTTGATTTATTTAAATCATTGTGTTTGTGGGTTCTGAAAGAGCAGACGCTCAACTGTCCGGTGGATTTGGCTCATAGTGTCTACACTATTGATGTTCAATGAGTGCGCTGTGCTCTACCCATCTGGCTCTCTTCGTTTTACAATGATCGTGTTATTTGAAAAGCAAGACAAACTGCCTAGGAATGGAAAAACTTCCTACTCACGATTGTGAGTTAGAAACTCACAAAATTTGGTGTAAAGGTCATATATACCACATTTCATTCGTATAGCTCAAAGCGCTTTTGAATAATCTTAAACTCTGACGGACAGACATATTTTAAAAGGTGTTTTTCGAACGCCAGGAGGTCTAAAAGGTAAAGATTCATCAAAATCTCGAGTTTGATTTTATTTTTTTGACGATTACAATACTTTCTCTATACTTTGAAAACTAAAAAAATAAAAAGGCTTTTGAATTCCTATTTCACATAAAAGGAACGAAATGCTAGTATTCGAATATTTAATTCTGTAAGTATATATTACAAATAAGCACACCATTAAAATGCATTGTTGTTGTATTATAAGTATTTTGTTGATTGCATTTTTCATTAGTGAATAGGATGTTCAATTTACTATTAACGAGTAGTAGAACATTCAGATTATTTCCTTTAATAATTGCACTTAAAAAGTGCAAAAATTGTTATAAATTAAGAAAAAAATCAATTTATGTTCTAAGTAGATGAATGTTACCTTTTAATTAAAATGAAATAAAAGTATATATAAAAATGTTTTTCTTCAAAAATTATATTATTATCTGGTTTGCGACATACATTTAACAACATAATCTCTTACAAAAAACTGAACATTTTCAAAACTTAATGAAGATAAATTGTATGAGCAAATATAACTTATAAACATATTTGATTTTCAGATTTGGGTGATCAAACAAAAATTTCATCTATGAATTTTTTGTTTCCTATTTTTTTCATCTATGAATTTTTTGTTTGTTTTGTTCCACGTCGCATATGCAAATGGACAGACAGACTTCTCTTTGATAGATTTCTACTAAGCTTTAGGAAAGGGCTATAATTTCGGTGGTGAGACCACATCCACAGAACTTGTTCTATGCTTCAATTGTTATATCTGCGAATACGATTGCAAAAGTTGCATTTTTTTCATGAGAGTTAGTCTTTTGACTATTACACAGGGACATTTTAATTCAATATCTTTTTAAAATTAGTTTAAACAGTTCACAGTAAAATCAGTTCTCTTAGATTATTTAAAATTTAGTTGGGGAAAAATTAGAATAAATTTGTCTGATTCAGAATCTATTCGCTTCATTTGCATAAAAATCGAAGAGAAAAACGTTTAAAAAAATTGGTACTCAAAGGATTAAGACTTGAAAATTCCATGAACATTAAAATTCGACATTGAATAGTTTGATGATTTCAGTACTTTTGCATTTGATACGCGAAATAATAAAAATCATATCAAAAACTGAATTATTTTTAAACCTTGTTTTAATTTATGATTTACAAAATATGTCTAAAACGCTTTTAAATAACCAAAACGAAATCATCTCAATAGAACACATTCTTCAAAACCAGCGAATTCATTGATGTTAATGGGGAAATGTTTCTGATTATATCCTGACAGCACTGCAGCTATAATCTACGAAGAATAATAAATAATGCCTATTCGGCTGCCAGTTGCATATGTCGAATAAAAAGAGAGATGGTTGGATAGAAATTGTATGGAGGCGTACTCGTAAAGTGCTAATACATTATTTCCGCCTAAACATCTTGCATTTGTTAACCGATTTTCATTTCTTGAACCAGAGAAATCATTCGAATTGAACTATTATTAAAAGTTTCCTTGATGAAGTTTTACAGTACACGTTGCAATTAAATGCATGTTGCTTATTTTTGTGTTTCAATTATATGAGAAGAGCAGAGTAACCCGAAATGAATAGAAATGATGTTCTGTTTTATATTTCGGAATGACATGATTATAAAGCACTACTTAATGCTTGTATTTTATATATTTAGGACCGTTCTATTTAGTGGGCCAGCTGAATAGTAACCTAAAGGGGCATACCATTTTATAACATAGATTTTAATTTATAACGAAAAATATTTTATTCTAATTTTTAAACTGGATACAAGCAAAAAAGAAGATAAGAACTAGTCATTAGACAGCCATTGATTTTACTATTCAGTAAAATGTGCTTATCCATTAAAAATATTAAATGGGTTAAAAATTCATAAATTAGAATAAACATATTTAAATCAATAAAATAAGTAAGAGTAAAAGTATTAAAAAGGATGGATAGCTTCTTTATATATTGGTTTAATTTTAATTTATAAATCATATTTTCTAATATAATGTAAAATTTGTAAATAAATACTCCATATATTTCTAGACGCGAAAAAGACGGTCTCAGTGCTTAGAGAAGTGAACGATACAGCTGAAAGAGGGGTAAAAATCACATACGACTTTCATGGTTTAATAACCGCTGAGGAGGAACAAAAACAATATTTGTTACGTTCAGTAAAAAAAAACACACATGAAGATCTATCCTGACTGTGAAAAGCAAACACTGAAAAGAAAATATGTACAGTAATATTTATTTTACTGTAATATAGTAATAAATATTTACTTTGAATCAATTAATATCTTATGTACCGAAGAAACATACATTTTACAATTTTTCAATAGTATTCCTCGTACAAGATTTCGGTTTACAAGTTTGACCTCAAAGAAGCGCGGGTTACCGTTATCTTAATGTAATAACACTTTTTATTTATGTTATTGAAGTGAAATAGAAAAAGGAAAAAAAAAGTACGCAAATTTGATTTTGCAAAAAACACTGTTGCAACTTTGGACACCCTCTTAGATACATTTTAAAGTATGTTTAATCTCAGGGAAGTCTGAAACGTCAAGATTTACAAAAAACTCGATTTCGAAATTTTTGACGGCTTTAAACTTTATATACGAGAAAGTAAAAATGACTCGAAACGTAGCAGAATAAGGAGAGACGGATGCAGGCCGGACCAGATCTGAAAGTTTGCAGACCCAGCAGTCTGTTCGAAAATGTACAAGTCATGGGAAAAGGTCGGTAAACATGTCTTTTCTTTAGAACAGAAAAAAAAGGGGCGTGTCCATTCTGTTCCTTACATTCAAATGAATGAATTTAAGGATAATTAGAAAATACATTCATTTTTTTTTTCGAGAACAAATTGGGAATGAGACATCTGAGAAAAAACTAACCATGAAATTATTTGTTCAAATATAAATAGAGAAGTCTTTTTCCAATTCAATATTTTGGAGAAATGAATGCTAAACAAGTTTCGAGAACTACTTGCAGCTGCACTGTTACGTTGAACAAACACAATCAAAGAGAAATTGAAACATTTAATACTCCAATAAAAAGGCAAAAAAAAATCGAGAGAATGATTTGATTTATACACTAGAGAGGCATTTAATTTTCATTAAGTAGGATTAAATAACAGACATCAGAGTTATATTAATTGCATTAGAGAACATCGTTGTATTTGTATTTGGATTAAAAAAAAAAGAACATCTCATTAAGAAAATTAGAATGTAATTTTGCCCAGCCGTGATGGAGTCGAGGAAGTTTCAATAAAGAAATGTTTTTCATTGCGTTGAATCCCCGTCATTTCTGTCAAACGATTCTTGGTGAAATCGTTTTCCGACTTGTTTTGTCTTTCCACGGAGTAACTGACTTTTCTGCAAGATTTATACAGACTACCTTTTGACAAAAAACATATCTAAATAAATAACAAATTTTAGCAGTAAATGTAAATTCATTGTAAAAACAAAATTTAAAATAATTTAATTTCTTTCTTATTAAAAGTAATTATATTTACTGTTTTTATTATTTATAATGATTATTATACTTTTTAGCAATGTAAAAACATTCTCTTTTAAAACAGAAAATGCAAATGTTCGTTACCAGTCATAACGCTTTGCATACATCATTCAACACAGGTTCCAAAAATACTTTTAAGTTTTAAAAAAATCATCTTTGTTCTTCAAAAGTTTCAGAAAGAATTTAAGTCAAGATTCCCCAATATACTGAATCAAGATGGCATCGAATGAAGGACACTGAAATAAATGTTTTAGGAAAGAAAATAATTTTTTATTATAGATTTATTATGAAACTCCACAAGAATTATTTATTCCTATTTGTGTGTGTGTGGGGGGGGGTGGAGGGAGTTCCTTAGTTTCAAATGATCATATGATGAGATCATGATTGTTACCTGATTTGTAACCTATCTTAAAATGACCATTAACTTTATGAAATAGTAAAGTACAATGAAAAATATTAATTTGCTTTTAATGGTAAGTTTCTAACAAAGAAAATTTTTTAATATTTATTTTAATTCGTCCTTCCAGTCTGGACCATCTGTTCATCTTAAAATAAACTACAAAAACTGTTTGAGAACAATGAAAATGCGCTAATCAGCTTATTCTGGTCATTATACTAACCGGATCGAGTAGTTGAAATTTGGAAGAATTGTACCTGATGATATGCGTTCGGCTTCATGAAAAATAGACCACAGGTTCGAGATTCGATTCTTTCATAGAACTGGCGCATATATGAATCCGGTGCAGGTTAAATACTTTCTTCACTGTTCTGCGGGTGTTGAAATTTGGCGAGTGTGATACTGTTTCAAAATGACCTTACAGAAACTCTAAAACGGGCATGAATATTATGATAATCAGGCACGCAGCATACAGCCATTTTCCAGAGAATACGCCTATTCTTTCGCATTTAAGACAATCGAGAGATGCATTACCTCTTCTTGTTGGAAATTTCCCTAACTTCAAACAGCTTATGCGCTCAGAAGATTAAGCAAAGTCGACTGTAAAGTTAATAGACGGGAACCTCATATTACCCAAATCTTGGAAATCGGCGAGGGTTGCTGCATTTAGATAATGGACGTTACGGAGATTAATGAATCGATCAGATGTTGGCAGAGATGCTTTCAGAAATAAATGACTAGAACGGAATTTTAACAACTCGGAATGCTTTTAGTCTGGCTATTTTGACGTTAAGTCGTGTTACAGAGTGAGGATTATCATATCTAATTGGAGCAGTCATTCCATCTTGTTTGCTGTGTATTTTACTGTCAATATAGGATCGCAATTATTAATTATGTATAATTGTTTAGCAATTCTATAATTCAATAGTTAAAAGATCATCAAAAGCAATGCCAATCCACATCTTTCTATTTAAAAACTCTAAACATGGTAAAACGGCATGTTCCACTATTAAAAATAAAATCAGAAAGCAAATATTCTTTTGAAAATATATAAATATAGAGTAATAGAGATAGGAATTAAAAACTAGGATTTAAAAATGCCCAATCCTTTTTGATGTATGTTCCTTTTGAAATGTTCTTTATGAGTATTTTTTTTCATTGTTCTTTTAAACCATAGGAAAAAAAGCGTTGAAAATTTATTTCTTCTGAAAATTCGTTTCAAATTGTTCGAGTTTTTATGCTGTATGTTTACTTTCTTAACTTTAGGCATATAAAGAAATAAATGTATGCTTTCCAATTGCACGAAACCTCTTAAAATTCCCTTCCTCGGCTTTTAAAATGTATTGAAATCCCAAACAATGCTAAGGCCGCATATTAAAAATAAAAACTCACCTGAAGCACAGGAAAAGTCAATGATGTCCCATTGTAGTTTAATTTCTGCACGTGCGGAATTTCGTCACACAAGCGAACATTCTTTGTCCCGTCGGAAGAGATACATGTGTTAATTGTTACAATTTTATGTATATTTCCAATAAAAATTACCCAAGAGATTGAAACAAGTGCTATTTTGAAGCATTCTATTTTAGTGGATACTTTCAGTTCGCTGATTTAATAAATCAACCCTCCTTTAAGTGCAACTATTGATTTGTATCCAGTTTACAGTCCCATCAAACCGATTGGATCAAGAAATGAACAGTTATGATGAAACGGAAGGTTAAAATGTTTTTATGAAATGGATGACCGCAACTCTTGCAAGAAATGGCTACAAAATTATTGTCTTGCTTCAAATGTAGTTCTTTTATTTCTTCATTATTTAACAGTATTCATTCCTTAAACAAATGAACGTTGCCATCTTAAATTCGATGTTTTTTTATTCAAAATTAATGCAGAACTGGAAACAATTTTAGAAGAAACTGCGCTCCATTGAAATAAATAATTTGGATAGCATTTTATTATGTAAATTATTTGTTAGATGCTAGTTTATGACAAATGGAAGCACGATAAGGGAAAAAAAAGTCAAAGTTGCTGAAAACAAATTATTTTTTTTTCTTTTTATATACGTCATATACTATTTTTACTGTAGGAAAATGCTGAATAAAATGGTTTCCACAAATATAGCAAATATGACAAAGATAATTTTGTTCCATTCTTTCACGACATTCAAAAAATTCAATTCAAACGGTATTTTGCTTATGAAGCTATTATTTTTCTTCCCATGTAATTCTATAAACACCACGCTTCCCTTTTCCTTGCGAATTCGTAACCTTTATACACGTTTAATAACGTCAATATTTTGGACTATAAATTAATTGACAGAAGCGACTTACTAATTGCTGAGCAGGGCGCAAATATTTTTCTGAAGTTCATTGAAAGAAATCACAAAATTAATTCTCTTCGAATTTAGTTTAATTTTGAAATTTTATAATTAAATTCAAAAGAAACTTTGTTTTTCTGAAAAAAACTAAATTTGCTTACCATTTGGATCGAAGATATTTAATAACATTTATTTTGAAAACGAAAACAAAAGAAGAAAATAAGAAAAAATGGAGCTTTAGACTAAACATCGTGTCTTTCTTTTTGTATTCATT
This sequence comes from Argiope aurantia, assembly GCA_026543865.1. Taxonomy (NCBI): domain Eukaryota; kingdom Metazoa; phylum Arthropoda; class Arachnida; order Araneae; family Araneidae; genus Argiope; species Argiope aurantia. The sequence goes on from JAPMOR010028638.1 coordinate 879,766, forward strand.
ATGGATTTATTTTTTAAACATAATTTTTTCTAGGAAAAATTTTATAAGTATTTATTATTTCAGTTTTTTCCCTAAATAAAATGGCTGCATTCTGATTATTTTTCTAATGATACATTTTTTGTTTTATTATCCTACTTATAACTAATAATCTAACTAATTATTGTTTTACTTAAATTTGCTATATTAATGTATCAATGTTCCTTGTATTGAAAAAAATTGTTAAAGAAATGAAAATTACTGTGAAATAGAAGAGAAATATAAAATAAATGTTCCTTGAATTTTTACTCGAATTATGAAATTGTATTAAAATATATGCGGAAGAAATTTTACCCTTTTATGAAAATTAATTTTTTCTAATTTAGCATTACAATTAGCTGTTAAATGGATTTATCTTAAAGAAGATTATAATAAATGTGAAATTTTAAAAAGACATTACGTTTTTCTATTTGTGTGTGCCATATTTTGTTATTTTTAAAAATGTATTTTATTGCAAGTAAATGATGAACAAAAAGGAGGTTCCAACAAGTACAGCAAGTAATAAACTTGAAAAATTAAATTATTTTAATTTTAAACAGGAAAAAAAATCTTGAAAATTTTAATAAATAAAAAGAAATTAACATTTTATTTTATGATTAATTATGATAGAGTTTGAATTTTTGTTTTCAAAAAAACTGAAATTGTTTCTCGATATGCTGTAATCACATATTTAATTTCAGACAAATCATTTCGATGTAACTTCATGTTCAAGATTCCACCAAACTGTTATCATAATTAGTTCTTAATTAAGATATGTTGTTGTTCAATAAAAAAATTAAGATATGTTAATTTTTCTATTTATGTGCACCTTTTTAATGGAGATCAGTCTCAAAGCATCACAAGGTTAAAATAATGTAAATGTCAGGTTCATCTGGCTTTGTCAACTTGTCAACTACGTAAGATACAAAACAGAATCCTTCTTCGGAATTTCTTAAACGATAATAATCCCACAATGGAATATCTCGTAAAACAATGAAAACGGCTTGAATTTCATGGAAACGATGAAATCTACTGTCAAAAATTATTATAAGACAAATTAAAATTTCAATTCGATGCCTTTTTTGAAAATGACCCATCATTGTGGTAAAAATTGCAGAACCATTAAATTGGTACAAATTAAAAAGGCAATTTTAAAAACTTTTTAACAGTGTAAAATTTATTTTTATGCAATAATATTTTTACTAGCTTTGGGAAGAAAACGTCAAAATTTAGTTTAATTTTTCAGTGAATGAAAAATTAAGCAAAATATTTTTTTAAAAATTGCTCCAAGGTGCACATTTTCACCTTTCAAGGCATTTGGTAGTTGAAAGTCAATGTAGACCAACACACCTTTATTACTATTAGAAATTTCCTAAATCCGTCTACAAATGTTTGAATAAATGCGTTTTCATATGCTGCACATTTTATATTAATTGATAAAAAAAATTCTGAATTGAAAAAACAACACATTTTTAAAGACGAAAAATATTTGCAGATGCAGATTTTTACGTATATGTAATGGGAAACTTTCACCTTTAGGTTTTCAATTCTTGCATGCAAAATCCTACAGAAACCCTATTCACTTTCAAAATAAAGGAAACCATTTCATTTTTAAAAGATTATAGTAATAATAAGTCCAGTGGTGGAAAATACTTTAAGACCACCATTGAACTTTTTTTTGCATTCAAAAATGCAAATCTTTTTTGTAATTTACATTTACACTTATATATAAAATGTAATAAATAAATAAAAATGAATTTAGAATTTAAAATACGTTTATTGTAGCTATAAAGGAAAAATGTGTAATGTAATGAAATGGAAAAAACTTTGAGACCAGTTTTAAAGAGTGATTGTTTGCACAATGAGATGGTGTCACTTTTGCACGATTTTGTGCGGGACAGTTGTGAGACTGAAAAGAAACACTTTCTAATCATTTCTTTGAGTGTTGAAGCAACTGAGACTATGGGTAGTGGAAAATTACTGACTGAAATTGAAAAAGGGAAAATCTTAGCATTTCGCAGAAGTGGAATGAGTGAAAGGCAAATTGCTAGCAAAATCAAGAGGTCTAAAACTGTGGTTCATCATTTTCTCTCAGATCCATGCAGATATGGTACAGAAAATAGAGGAGGAAGGCCATCAAAACTGTCAACCAGAATGAAAAAAAGTGTTATAAGGATTGTTAAAAGTGTTATAAGGAAAAGTGTTATATTCTAACCGGCTGTTAAAGACAATGCACATTCTGAAGCAATAAAATCAACACTTAAGCTTCCAGTTACGGCTAGAACAGCTAGAAATATTATTAGTAATATGGAAAACATCAAATATGCAAAATTCAAAAGTAAACCCAGACTTGAAAAACGTCATATTGCATCAAGATTGAACTTTGCAACATCTAATGTTTTAAAACTCAACTTGTGGCGAAAAAATAGTGTTCACGGATGAAAAGAAATTTAACCTAGATGGACTTGATGGTTTAAGAAAGTATTGGCATGATTTGAGACAGGATGCTACGCACTTTTCAAAGCGAGTTCAAGGGGGTGGATCCGTCATGGTTTGGGCAGGTTTCAGTGCTAGAGATAAGACTGATATTGTGTTCATTAAAGGTAATATGAACTCTTTTGACTATCAAGATATACTGGCGAACAATTTTGTTCCATTAAGAGATGAACTTATGGATCAAAATTTGATTTTGCTACAAGATAATGCGTCAGTGCACAAGTCTGCTTCAACTATTGCTTGGCTAACTGAAAATAATACAAGTTTTATGGATTTTCCCGCCAAAAGTTCAGACCTCAACCCCTTAGAGAACATGTGGGGTATCCTTGCACGTATGGTGTGTGAAAATGGTAAACAATATTATTCTGTGTCTGAACTCAGAGCTGCTATTTTAAAAGCATGGGATAAAATACCGATTCTAACATGCAAAAACCTAGCAAAATCCTACCAGAAACGTCTTTTAGAAGTAATTCGTGTGAAAGAAAAACACACGAAGTACTAAAAATTGCAATGCTATACATTTAATTAATATTTAACTTTGTGGTCTCAATGTGTTTTCCACTCTTTTATGTTATGAAAAAAAATAACTTGAGTATAATGTATAATTACATTAATTTCTTTATAAAATAATATGAAGAAATTTTTATGTTTTTGTTTTGTATATACTATTTAATGTATCTTTTTTTAGTAAAGTTAAAAGTTTTCAATTTCACATGTGGTCTCAAAGTTTTTTCCACCACTATAGTTTATCCACTCCAACTTATTAATTTTAAAGCGCCAGAGATAGAGCGTTTCCCAGATTAGAAGCCTGTGGCAAAAGTGACAAAAACAATTTTACTTTCTGTGGTTGGAGTTAATAAACGTACTGCTGGAAGATTTTTGTACTATTTTTGTACAGTCGTCAATTTTATCAATGGTATTTAGTAAAACTACATTTGATATACAAGCCATTTTTAAAAGGGAAAAAATTATGCGGTTAAAATGGATCGAGCAAAGAAGCTTTCCATGTCCAATATACTAAAGAGATTTTTAAATTGCTGAAGAACGCTGCGGTGAATGCAAAGAGCTTTCTGGAAACGATCGTTAAATGGTCTGAAATAACGAAATTCAAAGAATAATAACTTGGTCAATTTGGATTGCAAAAAAAGGATATTTTTTTCGGTCAAGCTTAGTCATTATTAGTAAAATATTTTCTGACACATCAACATTTTGAGTAAAAAACTCTTCACTCTTTTGTGACCCAAACTGATTAAGTTACAGAGCTTTGAACTCCGTAATTGTAGAGCAATCAACGGGCGCAGCGAGGAAAGGCATTCGTTAATTGACAGATCAGTTTTATGGGGACCTTTGAAATGATTCTAAAAGGAGTGAATCGAATGCTGTCCCAGCCTTTATTGCGGCATTTCATTCTACAAGATGCGCACCGAGTTGTAAAACTAATTTAGCGCAGATATTATGCAGGTCACTATTCAAAAACTCGAAATTAAAAACATCGAACTTCATTAAAATCTTTAAAAGCTCATTTTTGGGTACTTCCTGTCTACACTCACATTTCCTTTCTTTTTTCAAACTTATTCATCGCATGTGAAAGTAGGAAAGTAACTTTTGCACAGCTCCTCCCTCTCCTCTCCTCTCATCAGACAACTGCTTTCGGATAGTCCGTACACTTTTCTGAGACATAATAAATACTGAGTTAAGATGCATCACTGGATCCATTTGTATTTTGTTTTCCAAGTTGCGAAATGGTCAATTTGTTATAAGATCACGAGAAATCGAGACTTCCAATAGTTCATTATATTTATAAAGGCAAAGAAATAGCATAGCCGAAAAAGGTTGCATTTAGTTTCATCTTTTTTCTCACCTTAACGCCCAAAATAGCACTTTTTTCCCTCCCACTTTTCGATCCCGACATACTTCGATCACGCGGAGGAATGCTGAGTTTCACGTCTCCTGATGATTATTAAGAACGTGTAGGGATTATTAGACTTCAGACTTGTATGACAGGACCCCGGTAGCAACGCAGAATGGATTCCACCCGGAAGTGGAGTTTTTATGAAGATCTTAAGTATCTATTAACGCGTCCCTGTGTAGTTCGCAGCCGTTGTTTATGGCACCTATTAATGAGCATATAAAGTGGAATACGTTTCAGATTGTAGGGTAAATAAAATGTTTTACGGCGTCGTCGGAGAAAGTTTTGTTCGAGTGTGTTATAAGCTTGTTAATTGTCGGTGAGATGGCTGAAGGCCGGCCCCTTCACTGTTTGACTAATGAATGTCTTCTGATGAGACGAAATAATTTAGTCCATCCCGATCTACAAAGAGAGCTAAGGATACCCGAAGCTCGTCAATGTGTCCAAATGCCTTTGAAATCAATCGTTTTTATTTTCTCGTATATGAAGGGTAGAAAAATCTTCAAACATTTCGATGAATCTCCACATTTTATGCCTCCCCGAGTTCTCAAAGCAGATATTTGGCATTACACCTGTCTGTCTAGTTGTGACAAAGATAAATCAAAATTGCTTTGAGCTAGACGGATGAAATTTGGCGTAGGGTCTTTACACCAAATGGGAAGATTTTTATCAAATGTTAAGCAAAATTTATACTGAGAGTCTCTCTGTTCGAATATAAATTAGCACGATAACTACAAAAAGAAGAGAGGTATACGGATAAAATTCAACGCGCAGCATATGTTGCAGACATTCAAATTTTGAACCAAATCCAGGAAGAGGCTGAACATCTGTTTTTCAGAAGTATGTCATCACGATTACTTAAATCTATCAAATTTTGTATGCAATTGTAATTCTGTGTCAAATTTTGGTTTTTAAACGCGTCTTCACCTAATAAGAAACTTAAACTATCCCACTTTCGGTTATCCTTTGCGAGGCAGATTACCAATGAGTGCGAAGCAGCTAATTGCAAAATAATTATGTTACTTTGAATGAATTGCTTTTATTAGTACGCAGTTATAGACACAGCTTGATAATCACGCGCAATTTGGCATCACATTATTTTTATATAATAGCATGACCACCCAGGGAAAGTCATCTCCTCTTCATAAATATATTTTATTTCTAAAAGCTTCGGTGCTGTGCTTAGAAAATGAGTGAGTTCATCAGATTAAAACAGAGTTTTAAAGGCGTCTTCATTTGGAACTTTTTAATTTCCATACCACACAAGTGGGAAAATATTTGATTTTTGATAATATTTGATTTTGAAAATATTTGATTTTCTACGCTCCAAAATGTTTGAAAATATTTTTTCATTAAAAATACGTTACGATTCTTTATTAACAAGAGAGGAGAGCTAATGTCTTGTTTATCGAATGTTTTCAGTTTGTATGCTGATTCGCACCATTTGACAACTCATGCATAAAAAATGTTCCGGTTTCTACGAGAAGGTGTGATAACAAATTTATGCATTATATGATTTAATAGAAACTTAATGTTTATGCATATTCTGAATATTATTACATATAGGTGAAAACCCTTTTTACTAAGTTTTTTTTTCAAATAAAAAGAACAGCCAAAATCGTCCAGGAGAAGTCAAAAAGAATCCGAAAAGAAAATGTATGTTACATTGTCAGACGCATTTAGGTATAACAAAAATGAATATGTAATAGAAGACACTAATGATATTGAAATATTTTTTTTTACTAAGACAAGGTATATCAGACTATGTTTAATAGGTTATAGATTTGGTGATTTTGGTCGCCATTGTGAAAAGTTGATATTCTTAACGGCCCATCGGACTGCTTCAGTTAAGCCTTTTTATTCTGCTCCCAAATATCTGTTAATGAAAGTATCAACATTTTGATGTACCGCTTTACATTAAAAGTATTTTCACGATTTTATTAATGAAGCAATAATATTGTTCCTATTTTATATGGTAATTAATAGTACGTGTAAAATGTAATTTCCCAATTCCACATATTTAAAATATGCGAGATGCAATATTTTTTATTGTAAACCGTCTTCAATATGTTAAAAAGAGATTTTATATGAAAAGGCTCTTATCGTAGCCTGACTAACGGCAGAGCTTTCCTTTTTATAGGAAGCTAAAACTGAAGAAAATTAATTTCATTAATAATCTATGCTTACAAATAAATCCCTCCATGAAATATCCTCACTTCTAATAAAATATTATTGGTGCCAACTTGCTATCTAGATCGATTTTTCCAAGGGAAAGTGGATGTAAAAATGATAAAACTGGAAAACTCGGCAAACATTATTAAATTAACTCTCCGTGAGAATCTAATCCTAAACTTTCCGAGATATTTCATATTTCTAAGAGCACTTATGCAGGAAATTTAACTTGCAAAACTATTTTTTGTCTTGTTTCATTCACTTTATATGAATGAGATTTTCGTCTATTGCATTTAAGACTTCAATTACTAGATGCATAGGACCAGAATGTTTTGAAGTATAAACTGAACGTCGATTAAAAAAACACTGACATTTACACAATTTAAATAAATTTCAAAGATGTTCTGGGATAGGTCTTATCAGTTAATTTGCTATTTTATTGTTCATTGGGTAATATATGTATGAAGTCTTTGTTGTAAAACTCGATGAGAAATGCTCATGAATTTTTAAAATATATAGATTTCATAATTTATAGAACTTTATTTTGAAACCTGAATGATGTTTTGTATTTGATACAGTTTATTCATTTTTTATCAAAATAATTTAGTTATATTAGTTGATTTCAATTAATATTTTTCCATTAACGTCTTTTGGTCACTTGTACTCGGGAATATTTTGTATAGATTTCCATATCTACTACGCATCTAGTGTGGCGTGATTTCTCTTACCATAAAAATCCGAAAATTCGAAATAAAGGCTCAAGTTCGAAAAAAATGGAGTCGGTAATAATTTAGTTTGCAATCTTGAATGCCTATTTTTCACAAGATATACTTATCTTACGAAGTCATGCTTTCTGTAATACACTGATACCAAAGGATAAATAAGAGATAATATGCTTTATTATACACTTTAATTGAAGAAGAGGTTCTTGCTGTATTTAGAACTGTTGAATACAGAATTCGGTAGTCGTTTAATTCATCCAATTTTTACTTCAGTTCATTTAAATGTTCTAATCATAATCTTAAATTTGTAAATTACAAAAAAAATAGCACGGAACTTGATGTAAATCCGCATTTTACAGTCGATAACATTTTCTTTGTATGTACAAAGCTTCGAAAAATTGTCTCACACATTCATGTTCCGCCCCTCTCCCCCAAACTGATTCTATACAAAACCATCACGGATCAGAACTCGAAATGGAAATCTTGGAGCAATTTTGACTCAATAGCAATATGATTTGAATTCATTTTAAAATTCCATTCAAAGTCTTAGACAGGTAAAACGTGATGATGCAAGTAAAACTTGAGAATGCAAACTTCTATTAAAAAAATGCTACTATTAGAACTATTATTTAAAAAATTTTAATAACTGATTGTTTTCTGTATGCTTTTTAGCCTCCCTCTTCCAAATTTTGCATTCCATTTGATAGATCAAATTTTTGTGTACGGTCATTTAAAAAAAAGCATTGTAAAGCGCAATAATCACCGCTTATTCAGATCATTTTGGAACTCGAGAACTGTAATAACATTAACCAATCGATTGCAATAACCAAATTGGGCAAGATCAATATTTTTTTATCATGTCAAGGGGAAAAAATAATACTTACTTCAATTCTATTTACGATTTATTTCAAAAAGCCCACTCAAAAATATGTTAATTTTTGCTTATCGACAATTATTCATCGTGTTTGCATTGCGTTTTCTTTTAAAATTTTCTGAACAATGGCGCTGGATTTCAAGATAATGAGTACTTGTTCCATTTCGACATTCAGAGGTTTCTTCACATTCATATTCTTACCATAACCATATTTATTGCTTAGTCTATGCTTATAAGAAATTTCTAGCTTTTCAAAATTTTACAAAGAAAAAGTTCTGAAAACTTTTACTCGTGCCTTAGATACATTTTAAGTAAACTTTCATACTTGTTAAGAATTTCTTTAGACTTCAAATCATTTATTTTTATTTATTCATTTTGCTTTCATAATTCAGTTGCAAGCACAGCATTTTATGCGGTTAACATATTTGAAGCTTTAACTGGCAGTGTAGCGGTCAGTTTGAAACAATTTAGATCACTTTAGTCCAGATAAAAAAAATATGAAACCCATCCTCAGAAGGCAAATAAATTCCCAGATGGATTTTACAAATGGTGCAGGAAATTTCACGAACTTAACTCACTAATACGGAATGAAGATGAAGGATGGGTATATATTCAAAACAGATAACATTAAAGGAATATTTTTGTGCGCATTTGAATATGTTAGTTCGGAACTAGATGTGTTGGATAATATAAAGCGATAATAACATTAACCGCGATCATGTTATGTGGAGTTTACAGCAATTTATTTTATTCTTCACATGCCTCATTCAAAACGAAAATAGACACACTTTCGATGTTCATCCGATATCTTTTTAAAACTTCCCACCAGCCAATGAATTAGAAATAATAGATCAAAATGATTATAATTAGTTTTCATTCTTTAAAACATGTTTCGATATTATAATACTTTTTAACAATTACATATAATTCTCAATGACTCAATATTACTGCGAGATAAAAAAAATCAAAGATGTACGCTTCTCAAAAAACTTAGTGTGAATGTCATGAATGTGTAGATTAAGAATAATCGAAAAAAGCCCGAATAATCGAAATAATAATTTCAACTCATTCTTGCAATGAAAATAACAAAATTTTCGGAATTGTTATGTCCCTAACATCAACCACATATGATCTTCGGAATATGATAGTGCTCTTGTTCAAGAAATGAGTTTGTTCAAGTGAAGCCTGGCACAAGTGAAGCGAGGGAGAAGAATCGATCAAAGCGCCGGCGTAATTGTCGGCGACACACCATCAGTTCAAGTGATCTGGTATCCGGACCCAACAGGAGGTCCGTTTTAATAATGATACGCGGTGTTATTCCAAATGATAAAGCCTTTCGATGTAAGCGTCTAAAATTAAACTAGCATGTTTCTGCATTACCTAGAAGTGGAATAAAGTAAATATCCTGATGGTTTTGCAAGATGTATGGACATATATGTACAGGGTTTTACAGCATCATTTACAAGCAATCGAATCGTTTTACTTTTTAAAATTGATGTTTCGAAAGTGAATAATTTAAAAATTCACAAATATTCAAATGAAATGCAATAAAAATTTTCAAAGGGTGGGGAGTTGGGCTTTTAGCTATTTTTTTTTTAAAACATGTTATGTTTCATGTTTTTGAAAAAGGAATTTCATTACCAACTTTTCTTATTCCCTGATGCTTTAAAATTTTGCATAGATCTTTGTTCTCAGTGACAAAGCTTTAATTGGCACATAAAATCTGAAAATATTAATCTAACAATGCAATGCAATTTTGGATTATTTATCCTTCAGTATAACAGTGAATGGCACTACTGATGAAGAATTTGGGAATAACTGGTTATTAGTTTCTATAAAATTTAAAATCATGAAGTATAGTCAAAAATAAAAAAAAAGTATTAAAAATAAAACGTTGTTCTTCAAAACTATTTTTATAAAAATGTACATGATTTATAAAAAGTACTTTTTGAGAATATAACATTGAAGATAACCTAATTATACTTCAAGAGAGTATTAAAAAATTTTTCCCGTTGAACTAGAAAATTTTTCAAATTCCTCTGCTGATATGCACTTACTAAAGTAAATCATTAAGACTTTTGTCACCTTCATTGTTTTGTTATTTTTATTTTTCTCTTCATTATATTTTCATCACTGTTTGGTTTTACAGCAAGTAAACTAAAGATTTCCCCTTTAACGTGAAGTAGCATTGCAAGTAGAATTTGTAAAAAGATGCCGATTCATTTTCTGTGATGTGAATGAAAGGGAATTTCTATTATTATGTAAAAAGCACAAAAGAAATTTTAACAATCAGTAATTAACTCGTCGTCCCCAAAATTGCCGCTTCAATGGAAGCTTTCAGAGTCGAAAAGATTTTATGCCTTTAAAGCTTGTCTTCATGACAGGTTCCTCTGTTGTAGATCGCTCCTCCAAAAGTGCTTTTAACGAATGAAGCTCATTGCAGCGAAAGAATCACGCCAAACAGAAAGATAATTGTCTTTGGTCGAAGGAATCATGGCGAAAATTCGAGAAAGGTAATGCTGGCTCCGCCGTTCTTTGGGCTTAAAGTACTTTTTTAATTCGAACAAGACAGAGTGGACTTTCGTATCGATTGCTTTGAAGGAATTGTTAAGCTGCAACAAGTGAGACAGATTTTTCGTCGGAAAAAAAGGAACGATGCATCTGCATAAAGCGTTAGACATTTATTGTTAAGAATTAGAGATTTAAAATTACTTTATCAATTTGAAGTTTTATGTAATGTTTATGAATTATAACCTTATTGCATTTTTGTTAGAGTAGTAAAATCCTGGCTTCGGAGTAGAATCGATACGATTCAAAATTCTACTCTTTGAATACGAAACCTGGTGCACTGGTTCTCACCGTTATGGAGCGAGTTGTTTCGAAAGGTTTCAAATATTGCTTAGATAAGACGAATTTTCCGTCCAGAATTATAAAACCAAATCAAGGTACGAATATCTGATGCTACGTCTGAGTCGGTGGAACATCAGCTGGTATGATGTTCCGAACTGTGAAAATTCGGAGCTTGGGAGTTGCCAGTGAAAATTCCGGACAGATCATTTGAAAGCTTTAAAGAAATTCAAAGTTGCCCTTGCAGATTGGGCTCAAGGTCATAGCTTTAAGCCAATCCTGCTATTGGAACATCCACAGAATTCAAAGATTTCGCTATTCATATAGCCTGGTGTATTGTAAAAGTTTGGGTTTTGAAGGTCATTTGACTCATTCAAGAGCCGAATGTCCCAGATCAGAAACCCGAATACTCTTACACACATTTGCTGCACTTTACAGCAGTTCGGGATCACCCGACAGCGTGGTGTTGAGTCCTTTGAAAATTTAAGAAAGAGGATGAGTCAGCTCATGTCATCCAAGAAATTTAAAATTATAAGATGCATTCCAAAAAAGACTATGTTTAGCTTTAAAATGAGAACACAATTTGGCTAAAATGTGTCTTAATTTTGAAAACATATTTACTTTTGGAAGTGAGCTTTCACAATTTCTAAAGGTTGTAGTGGCTTGTATTTAACTCGCACCTATAGCATAAGGAATCCAACTTTGAATCCTAAATTATTTCGACGATTTGTGGTATGTTTGGGCTGAATATTGTTCACATAAAGCGTGACATTTTGTATAAAAAGCTTTATGTTGGTACTAACCAAAAGTGTAATAGCCTGTATAAATGTTATCGTACAAATTATAAATTTGTGTTCTAAGATGCAGCATTATTTCTTCTCAAATCCTTCCCGACTAGAAATACAAATTACGGATATATAATTACTTAATATTAGCCTCTAGGTTTTGTAAAAATGAGAATAAACGAATCGAAAAATGCAAAGGAGATTTTGCCAAGAGTAAACTTGTCTGTCCTTTCAGCGCTTAGTGTAAAGTTATTATACAAAATACGACATGAAAGAATATTTACTCCTTTTATTGACATTTCTGCCCTCAATTTTCAACATAATCATTTTCTCCTCAAAGAACTAATCGAAGCGAACTTTTAAAAAAATGGATCAACTTCTTAACGACCGGATGCGTCAGAACTGAATTGTTCCATCATCATTTTCAAGCAAAAATATTTCGATCTGCTATCGGCAACACTCTTTCTCGCCATGCCAAGTGTTGCCATTCCCCGAATAACAAAGATCTCGGTACTTGTCGGACTATTATCCTTTTAAAGGCTCCTCATTACCATAAATAATGATCCGCATTAACTTTCGAGTCCGAATCCTGATTTTGAAGTCATTACAGTCATTGCACAAAACTTTATGTCCCCAATAAAGTCTCTCTTACGAATGTATAAATTAGAAACTGATAAATGGTGGTATGGATAAACTTTTTGAGACGTATTTTATCTAAGAGAGATGTCTACACTACTTAGAAGGTGGACTGATCAAGTTATAAATATGCCAGCATTGTTTCATTTTTTATAACTTAATTATAGTTAAAGAGCATAAAGGATATGGATACAGTAGTTTCATATATCTGTCACCGGCAGATTTCCGAAAACCCAGTTGAAAAGAACCATAAAAAATTACTTTTAAACATTTCTCATAAAAATTATTTAATTATCTTCAAAAACATATACAGATTTACGTAACATTTTGGGAATGAAGGACAATTTTTCTTCCTTTGTACCTTGTTTCCAGCCACAATATTTCAATTCACACTTACATTACACATTCACACAGAAAGGAATATGTACGAATTACATATCCATTCAATTTGTATACAGTTTTAGTTTTAAAGTATCTAAAGCAAAGATTTTTTTTTAGATAGAAATGAATTTGCAGAAAACACTCAAGAACATCCACATTTTGATTTTGAAGACTGTATTACTATAAAATGAAATAAAAAAACAACTTTAACATTTATTGTACTTACAATATCATGTTTTATCAACTGTGCTGGATCCTTACGAATACCTTTTCCTCCCATTCCTAGAAGAATTTTCCTCATTACACTCACCCAATGTGTCAAATGCTCATTTCTGATGTCTATTTTAAGCAATCAGTCCTTCGCTTTTTAAATATTTATTACGTCACACATATTTTACCAACCGTGGACGACCCGGATTCAACGCATAAAAACAGAGGTAATAATTCCAGAGCTATTTAAATTATTATTATCAGCTTTTCACCGGTCTCGTACTCAGTCGGCCATGTTTTATGCACAAGAATTGTTATTAAATAGTTTAGAATGAAAACACATTCTAAATATCAATATAAATTAAAGTTTAAAATCCCTCTTAAAAATCTAGCGCATGTTTGTGACAAAAATAAATATACCCTATTATAGAGTTTATTTTTTTGTCGAAAAAATTTATTACCTCGCCTTTCCAACATGCGAAACAACCATTAGTTTGATTCCAATCTCAGTGAATAGCACGCTTTGAAACTTGTTTTCGTCCATAATGTATCTGATGCACAAAGTTTTAAATATTTTTAAACATAATGGCACATTTATCACACCCATGTCTAAAATAATTTCTCTTTTTGATGGATCGTTGTATTTTATCGAATCAAGTCTTTTGGAGTCTGTCTAAATTATAATCTATCACATAAAAGAATACATTTTTCCGAAATATTGTCTTTTCTTATTTCAAGTCTATGCAGACATTGAATTGAAATTGCTACAACTAGTCGTGGCAACAAAGGAAAAATCAAATGATCATAAGCAAATAAATCTTCTTAAGCGCAATATCATTAGATGCCAAAAATATTATTTATTACGTCATTTATGTGATTTCAAAAAACAGTGTCCATATGCTCTGAATGAACTACATTCATTTGATATACAGCTAGATAGTCGCACTAAAACGCAAAAACATTGCTCGAGGTTACAAATTTGTCTTTAACGATTTAATTAGCGTCGTTCTATTCAATATAAATAAGCGCCCTGTCTGAATGCTCTCAAGGAATGTACTATGGATTTTCAAACACTAGTTAGATGACAAGAACGCTATCTGAGCTAAAGATCTCTTCACTTTTCAAAATAGACTTTCGTTTTCTTTTCACAACATTATACTAACGAACCCTCTAAGATTATATATAAAAAAAAAATGTGCATAAACCATTTGTGAAGGATACGCTTTTGCCACACAATGGCTAATGACCCGCTACACACGTCAGTGAGTCATTGCCACCGAAGTAACTATGAAGTTCGAGACCCGTCGACTGAGATTGTTTGTCGGAACACAGTTGACAGAAGTACAGCCTTAGGTAGCAAATGAATTCATTTAGAAGATATAAGTCTTTTCCCGATTCCTGTCAGGTATCGGATACTTTTTTGTGGCCTCGCTGCAAGTCACAGCTGTTTGGCACGCAAATCTGTTCATTTTTTGCCACTGCAAGTAGTTGAAATGTTATAGGATATTTTGAACTCTATCATAGAAAAATGTTAATTCGTGCATAAGTCAACAAGATCTGAGCTCAGGCTGCCATCTGTTGTCTTTAACGAATATCAAAAAGTACTTTTACTAACAGATCATAATATAAGCACAGCCCGCATAAAAATATCCTGAAAGTAACCACTCTCTCAGTTAAGCCTAAATCTAAAACCATATCTGCAGGTTAAATCATTTCGTTATTTTTAATGAAAGTTTGTGGCAGGAAATTGAATTTCAATGGAATAAAATTAGCTTGAAAACATTGCTGATTTCCAAACATTTAACCAGTTTGGAAAAATAAGTAAAAATATATATTTGCTTCTAAATTCAAGGTAAAAGTTTGATATTTGAAAAACACATTACTTAAAATTCATGATTAAAAAATCTCCCGTCGAGATTTCTGGCAGCATATCTTCAACATGGAGTCAACCAATATAAATAAGACAATAAATATGTTTCCCATTTTGTTATCAGTAAGATTACAATGAATAATTCATAGGTATTCTAGAGAAATTATGTAGTTTTCAATCTTTGGCATCAATCACCATTCGCTGTTGTAATGAATGGAATGAAAAAAAGAAAGGAAAACTCGCTCTTAATAATAACAACAGTAATAAGAATTTCGTTCAGATGTCATCTGTAAAAGTGAACCACTACAAAAACACCCATATTAGAAATTTAGGTTTCTAAAACGATGTTAAATTTGCTTTAGTGTTGAAATCCAACTAAATTTTTTCAAGTTGTGGTGGATTGCACCTAGTTTGTATATGACAGTCATGCACGGGAAATCTCTGATAAATTCCCATTTTATAATAAAAAGTGGAGTAAATAATTGTAGGGAAAGGTCACACAAAAGACGTACGAATATATTTTTACAAATTCATACGCAGAAGCTCAAAAAAAAAAGTCTCTTCGCAGATTGTAGTTTTAAGAGTTACTATTTGAAAAAAAAAATTATATTCTCGGAGCATTTCAGGTACGAGTTACATTTTCGTAAACGAAGAGCTCAACGCATTCATAAATAAATGAAAAGTGCTCCGAGCATTGTAATCTCAGGTTTGCCTGTGCTTAGAAGAAAGCGATTCGGGGACTTTTCTACTAAGCAAACATCCTTTACTAGAATAAATGTTTGGCACACTCCACTCCAAACATTAGTTCAAGAGGTTCGACGGTATCAAAATATTTCCGATTATAGCTCTGGAACTTTCGACTTGGTTGCGTGCTCTTCTTTAAAACGAAAAACAATGCTTAGTGCAATTTATACGTCACAGGAAACGAGAATCGAGAGTGGTGGGTTTCAGTACATTTGTTTTCCTGCAAAATTTTATTCAACCGTACGCGACTCATTATTTACAATCACACAGTTAGTATAGCGTTTTTGATAAAATTATATTCTTTTTTCTCACTCGCCAATAAACAGAAGATATTTTAAATGTAAAATGTAGTTTTCACATTTTTTTTTTTTATGTACCAGCAAATGATTTCTGTAATAATATCTGCTTGCAAACATGATAGCACTCGACCGAAAAGAGGAACAAGCTAAACAAATGAGATTTGAAATACTGTCTTTAAACCCAATGTGTAAATTTTTGCTAAAAGTTAGACAAAATCCATCAATGGAAAGTATGTCCATATATTACCTATCAATTTGTCTTCAATTCAAAAAATTTTCCGCAATAATCATTTTATAAATGTTTAAAGAAAAGATCTATACGCAATTGGAAGAATGATATCAACTAGCTCTAAAAAAAAAAAAAAAAAAAAAAAAAAACCGAAAACGCAAACACTTTGTTACAATTTTTATACAACCCACATCCCTTGAACAATCTCATAACTTATGGCTAGAAAAACACGCTTGGTACAAATTGAGCTACCCACGGCAGGCAGCGCCGTTAAGCAACCATTTTTTCATCCCGATTCAATTAGATGGTCTCCCCAGATCCCCGTATATTGCTTGACAGATGGCTCTTTGGCCCAGCACATGAGCGTACAATGTCACATTATGTTAGATATTTACAGAGTTTATGCTTTCGTTGATGTTTTCGTACGCAAGCCAGCGATGCTTCTTCCTAAGTGAGAAATTGAGCCTTTGCGGCATTTTCGACCCATTTGCTTTCGTGACATCTTTGGCGAGTGTCAAAAATATGACGGGAGGGATAGAAATACGTCACTTTTAGAATTTTTAGATTTTGAGAAAAAGAGAATAAATATTCTTAAAAAATCCACATTTAATCCGAAAGGAAATAATAAATACAATTATTTATGTTGTTTTTACATATTCAGATGAAAATCTTTATTTCATTTTCAAGAATGCTAATGCATAACTCAAACCGAAAATTGAACGTTGTTCAACTGCACGTTAATTAAATTCAATCAAAAGCTGAATTCATAATTTCTTAGGATGTTAAAAGTTTTAATCAGTGTTTAAAATTTTAACATTCAAAGACCTTTTCCCTATGGCTTTAATTTCAATTGTAAAATGTATTATAACCCTTCATTATAAGTGTTCTGTATTTAATGAAGAATTTATTTTAATAACAGAATTTGTTCATTTACACCATGAAATAATTTAAAAGCTTATTCACAAAATTTAATTTGATAAAGATGGCCACTCATGTTCCAAAATCATTTTCAGATATTGCAAGTTATTAATTCTTGTTAAAATTTCAGATGTTTGAAGGGGGCTATGCAGAAATGGATTATCCATAATGTGTTCTAATTCTGCCTAATACATGCCAAGAGATAGCTATAAAGAAATGAAGCGGAATTAAATATTACAATTTTCTGGAAATAAAATTTTATTAAATTTTTGTTGCCTTTTGAAATGGAGTTTTTTAAATTTTGCATAATCTTACAGGATTTAAGAAGAAATTCGCATAAATGGATTTCATAATAGTGGCCTTTGACAATCGGCTGATTCGCCGGGATTAAGGCCAAAAATTAAAATTACCAATTAAATATTTTATGCAACTTAATATTAATGGCGTCTTCAGCAAATAATTTTTAAGCTTCAAGTTTTGATAGTGATAAAGTCATGCTAACATCATCATATTAAACTATGTTTGCCTTAAATAACACTGAATTATTGAACTATAATGCAAATATTTTAAAAGTCATGGAAATCTTATTCTTGCCTCTGTTTTTTAGATTTATTTTATTTCATACAGACACAAACTAAAAATTAAATTTTCTACGTTTAATTTGAATGGAGAATTAACTTCTAAAACAGAAAATAAAAGTTAATTTTTTCAGCCAAGCATAACGTGCTCGTACAAGCTAAATATTTTTATTTTGCGTCAAATATATTATTAGGAATTGGGCTTAAAATATTTTTAAAAATTAAGTAAAGATTAAAAAGCAAATTATAAAGCAAAATAATAAACATTATTGAAAAGATAAATTTTTAGATGATGTAAAAATTATTTTTGTAATGCAATATTTTTGGAAGTTATCACGAAAAATTGTCAACATTTTTCTGGATTTTTAATTAAAATTTAAAAAAAAAACCACTCCCAGATGCACATTTCTACCCTCCTAAATACCAAATTTCGCAGTTCTAAGATGAAACTCTTCTGATTATGTTGAATTTGTGAGCATGATAACGCAGATAAAAACGTTTCGACGATAGATAAAATTTGGTATGTGAGCTTTAAAATATATTTGAAGATTTCTATCAAATTTTGAACGAAATACTTTCAGGGGAAGACATGTTGTTGGAGTGTAAAGAAACTCAATAACTACAAAACGTAAAGAACTAGAGAAAAAATTCGGTGCATCTAAAATCTCGATACTTAACAAATTTGGAATCAAATATGTCAAGGGTTCATCGTTTGTCGCGCCGTTGTCTCGTGCGAAAGAGAACTTAATAACTCTCGAACGCAATGACTTCAATGGATGCCATTCCTGTGATTACAACTGTAATTTCGAGTCAAATATTTGTTCCATTCGTTTGGAAAGAGCGAAAATATTCTCACGAACGATAGATTCAATAGAAGTGCTAGATTCACGCGAAAGTAACTACTGTTCGCCAAGACTTTCGCAGCCTTACCTCAGTTTCGAGTTTACCACATGCGGGGATATACTTTTTGCTGGTTAGTTTCGGGAAGACCGTTCGATTTTTCAGCTGAGGTGCTTCATGAGGAGCTCCATTTTATGTGCCGGCACGTGGCCAAATTAGATCTAAGACATTATATTCCACTTTTCGTTTTTTTATATTTTTTATGTTGTGATCTTTTTCGGAGAAAAAAACGCTAAGTAACAAAAACAATATTTTACATTGAATTTATTTCTTTATATATTGTAGATATTTTATTTTAAAGATACAAAAACGATTCCTTAAACTCTTTTTCTCGAACAGAAACAAATATTCCTCCATAAGCATGACACTGTTCTTTTAAACAAAAATTAGAAAGGTCATGCGGTAAAGAATTTCCTTGTTATGAAATCATCTGAAGATCTGTTTGTCTTTAGCAAAAACTAATAAAAATTTAAAAAATACCACTCATCTTTCAATTAGCAAGAAATAGCATAATAAAAAAAAATCCTCCTCATTAATGGATAGGAAAGATTAGCGAAATAAAAGTAATAATAAAAAAGGATTTTCAAACGAAATGTATATTCATTAAGTTACTGGCAGAAGCTAACTGAAACTAATTAACAGAAGTCTGATAATTATGTACAGTTTCTAATTATAAAAAATAGCTTCATTTAAAATGGAAAAGCGTTTTGCTTCAAAATATCGAATTTTCTTAGACGGGCATTTATTTCTCGGTGAAAAGAACATCTAATGAAACGACCGAGACACAGATTTTTAACAGAATCTTTTAATTTATGATTCTGAATTGCATCGCCACTTATTGTTCCAGAATTTTCTTTGCTTGAAGTTCGACACTGAACCTTTGTACAATGAATATTTTTGAATTAGAAATAATTTCATGAAATTCAATAGTATTTGTGAATTTTGATTATCAAGAATCGTTTCAGAACGTAGTTCGTTATACAAAAACAATGAAAGTTGTTATTTTTTTAAAAATTTATTTTATACAAAAATTTTTAAGCAAAGAAATTTTGTATTAAGGTTACTTATATACGTTAATCATTAAAGAAATCTATATAGAATATCTTAAGAGAAGGTCAACCTAGTTTATGAATTTTTTAAATTTTGAAATTCAAGAATAATTTATGAAATTTGTTTCTCACATATTATGAAAAATGATTAATAGATAATTCTTTAAACACTGATGCTTTTCTAAATTGATTTATAGGTGAATATTAATTAATAAACATATTATTGCTTTAAATCTTCCTTATTAAATGGCAACTGAAAATTATGATTTTGTTTTTAGAGAATTACTTTCATGCATACCACAAAAAGATAATGTTTTTTTAACTAACAAATAACATTTGGTACAAAAAAATGGCATATTTTATACAAAAACCATTAAATTCTGTCCATTAGTGAAATCTTTTGATACAACAGATGGCGTTACGATAGTAACGCCGAGATATATTTCCCCTGACTCTTCTTAGGTGTCATTATTAGATTGTATTCTAAATGTGTGCTGTGTATTTTCGTGTTCGTGTTTTGTCGTCTTTCTTTACCAATGTGGAACTTGGAAAATAATTAAATATCTGTTCTTGAAACTAGTTTATTACCTTCATCTATCTCACAATGAAGTTATAATGAGTATCATCCCTTTACATATTCCAATTTCTATTTTTTAATTAAAGTTTTGCTTAATGTCTTTAACTACAAGAATTATTTGCTTATGTGTTTATGAATATAATTTCCTTTTTGTTTGTTTTGAATTTCTTCCATGAATTTCTGTGCAGAGAGTGTTTTGTTTTATCAAAAATAGTGAAAGTCTGTCCCATTATTTCAGATTTAAGGAAATTATATATCAAAACCAAATAATTTCCTTTATCCAAATTTGAGTAAAATGAGGGATATTACATAAGGTGCAAAATATTTCGTCACAATCAATTTATATCTTGCTTTTATCAGGTGATTATGTGCATCCTTCTGAAATTACTACGGAATTTGTGTTTTATGGATATTAGAGGGCATCTCTGAGAAATTACATTTTTGAGATTAGATACATACGGACTTTTCAGCGGTTGCAAACAATATTAGAAGACTTCGGAATTCTTTAAAATCCATATGAAAAATGCCCTTTCCTGTGACATTATATTGGAGTAACATATCAGGAAATTGTACGACACAAAAGTTTTGTTGAGTTCAAGCAAGACTGAGCAGGCGCGACCAATGACCTCGCCATTTTCATATAGTTTATACTACCGACTTTTTAAACAAAAGATGACAATGTTACGGTTTCAAGTTATCTTCAGGAAATGCAAGCGTGATGAAAGGCCTGTTTTGATTTCAAAGAATAGTTTCTTTTTTGGAATAAAAATGATGACATTCGACTGAAAATTTGAAGATCGATAATGATAACGAATCTGACATTTCAGCAATATTCTTTTCATATGCAAGATATTTTACATTTTATAACACTTTCAATTTTAGACTCCCGTAAGTTTCATAGAAACAAATTCCATTTACAGTTCTGGAAATCCCAAATTTCAAGCCGAGATACCAGAAAATCGAATGTGCATTTCCAAAGCCTTTCTCAGACTGAATTTTACCAAAATGAGTCACATAATTACGTAAAATATTTCATTCATTTAAGCCATTGTGTCTCTGGGTTATTTTTCCATCTTGCAAGCGAAAGTACAGACCGGTAATGTCTACGACAGATTTATTTCCGATTTTGATAAGGATCTGCATCGCGCCAAATTTCATTCATCTAGTTCTTTGAGTTTTGTGGATGCCGTGTTTACTTGCACTCGTGCCGCCGGCGAATGCACTTCCTCTGAACGAGTTCTGTTTAAATGTGGTGAAAATTCACAAATGGAGGCGCACCAAAGCAGTTTTGAGTTACGCTGTTCGCAGATCGATTTCATTTGCTAACACATTCTGTTTTGTTCACAGAATTGGTTCACAGTTAAAATACAGACAAAAAAAAGTTTTTATCGCCACCTGTAACCGGGGGATTCATAAGGTTGAAGATTTTACCAATTAAAACATTTTTATTTTAGCAATTCATATATTAGGAAGTAAAAAAGTTTGCCGTTAAACAGCGTTGTGTATCGGCCATAACGCAAGAGGCAGAAACAATGAATATCACCATCACTCGGCGATTCATTTTAAAACAGTATACTGATCAACGATTACCAAATATCTCAACGACGTATAAATGAAATGTCACAGAACTGATATGTATGCATGTATAAAGAAAACATTCTACTTTTTTGGAATGCTAAGTACTTAACGTTTGAATTGTTTGATGAAATGCGACGAAAGAAAATACTTCCATTCAGCATTCAAATGGATTCCTCCCGTTCATCTAAGGACATTCACGAAGGAAAATGTGTTTCTTATGTAAATGTCTCGCGTTTTCTTTGATGGCATAAGGACATCATGAAGATAATAGGGAATTTTATTTTTCAAAAAGGAATAATATTTCGGAATTATTTGTTATTTCATCAAGAACAACGGCTTTTTTCCACTTTTACTTATTAGAATAAAATGAAATAAATGTTGGGAAAGCATCGATAATTATGAGAGACACTAATGTGATTTTCTTGTCAGTCATTTTATTTTTCTGTATCGAATCAGATTCTTTTGAATTCTTTATCTTACTGGTCTCTGAGTAAAGGGTTGACGGAGGTGGCGCGTCCACCCATTTTTAGCATGTTAAAGCACGGTATTTCTAAAGAGCGTAAATCGGTGGAAAAAGTCTTGATCAGGCTGTGTTTTGAATTTTTCATTCATCACAATGGGCAATATGTACCATTATATGAAATGGATTTTTTCGATCGAAATTTAACTGGTGGAGGTTTTGACAAGTTTACTCCAAACGCAGCTGAAATCAAGAGTCTTTTCTACAAATACTTTCAGAAAGACAATATATTCTTCCCTCTGTAATGGGGCACCCCTAGACCATTAAAAAGTTCGTTTTAATTGTTTTTGTTTCTGATGGCACTTGCCATGGACAAGCCTCGCTGATGGAAAGATTGTTGGAATATTAAGAGTAACTAAATTGAAACTTAATGTTAAGTTATATCGTAATAAATCACTTGGCCTTACTTATTCCGGCATTTTAAATGAGCTTTGTCAAACACAGATAATTGTAAATGCTGTAATTATTGTAATTGCATATACATCGAGTTGATTTTTTTTTCAATTCCAATAAAAAAAAATTGTTAGAAACCTCCAAGTTGACCAAAATCTTTACTAAGTATTAACGGTTGAATCGATTTGTAAAAATATCATCTTTTACATCAAATGTTACTAAGCACGAAATGAATACAATAAATTAAAACACTTTTCAAGTTATTAAAGAAATACTGATCCGAGATATTAATCTACAAACTAAAATGAAATTATATTCCGTTTAAAAATAAATAAGATGCTTCATAAAATTCAAAACAAAGTTTCATTTCCCTCTCTCTCACACACACTCCTTAAATATTCTCAAAATATTAAAATAAATGTAACGTTTTATTTTCATAAAATGCAGCTGCAAAAACACAGAAATCCAAATGAAGAATACAACAGGTTTTTTTTTTCCAATATCAAACTTAGACCTTAAGAAAAGAATGAATTGCAAAGTACTTAAGAATATTTTCGAATAAAAATAAAATCATGAAAGAAAAATTTAAAAATTAATCAAGATCATTTTTTTTTTCTTTTCTTTTATTCCGTCCAAAAAACATCTTTCAATTTCTTGGCAAACCCTCGAACGAATTTTAAGTCAGATTTATTTAAACGAGATCTCAATTTGGAAAGCTCAATTAGAAATTCCACATAGAACATCGTCAAGATTCGTTTTTTCCCCCACTGCCCAGAGGATTTCCTCATTTTCATCTATGGTAATTAAGTGGAAGCAGGGATGCCTAATTAAGTCCATGTCTGCCATGTTGGTTTTGTTCTTCCAACAGATTTCGTCTTGGTTAAAAGCCCTTCTTCAAATCTTTTCGTATGTTAAAATAATCTAGTCTGTTCTGCCTTGAAAGGCTTAAAATGTATCCGAGTGCATTAGGGGCTTAATACAATGAAGGTTAAGTACTCTTTTTTTTTTTTTTTTTTTGAAGTTGTAGATGTCCGGATTTAGATGGGGGGATTTTGAGATTTTTTTTAGGGCGAAGCATTTCTCCAAGAAATAAAAGTTTTTACATTTTACGTAAACACCAGCGCTTATAGAGTGTAAAAACGAAACCAGCTAAATTTTTAAAAATAATTATATTTGCAATATTAACATTAGATATTCTCCCAACACAAAGGCATGGCATTCAAATGAAATAAATATCAACATTACCCGTCAGGGATTCCTAAAATTCT
The DNA here is from genome assembly GCA_026543865.1 of Argiope aurantia. Lineage (NCBI taxonomy): Eukaryota > Metazoa > Arthropoda > Arachnida > Araneae > Araneidae > Argiope > Argiope aurantia. The sequence goes on from JAPMOR010028638.1 coordinate 903,736, forward strand.
AATCTGAAGACTGAGCACATATTCAGTCGGATTTCTTGCCTCAAACTGAATCTTCCATATTACCTCACTGGTCCTTTCTCATGCGCCTCTGTTGATTTGGAAAGCGGGCATTTCTCACTCATTTTTAAACTGTACCAATGTAGACGTATTTGAGTATGAAGTATAATAGTCTAATGTCTTTATTTTGATTGAATCCACCACCGAAATCACTGATTTCTCGTTGAGATATCGATATCATAAATAATAGAAAAAATGTTTGTGGCCGAGTTTCGAATTAATAATATAATTGATATACGAAATTTCAAGACACTGTTGATTAAATCATTTGATCATGAATAAATTTATTCAGTTACTATAAAGACTACAGTTTAAAAAAATCTAAAAAAATATTTCCATTTATTTAGCAATCATTTTCAGCAAAAGCGCTTTCGTTTATTATGAAATCATCTCGCTTGACATCACCACCGTATGATAAACATCACAGCACATGCCCTGCCTTTCTGCCGGAAACAAACTGGATTTACTTATTACTCAGCAGAAAGAATGTCGATACTTTTATTATATAACGGCATTCATTTCTTAGAATTTCAATGACACTTTAGTTAATGCATTGTAACTGTAGGAAGCAATATTTCAAAGCTCGAATTAATTTAACAATAACAATTCAACTTTGATATACAATTACATCTTAATATAATGGACCCACTGCCTATTACTTCAATGATATTCAGAAATTAGCGTAACAAGGAAATTTTTTTTAAAAAAATGTATTAAATGGGCAAGATTTTCTAAATGACATGCTTATTACTTTCTTAAAGATTGCTTTTAAAAATCGCACATAACTCCAATAAAATTTGTATTACTGTAACAGAATTTTATATTTGAAAAACAACAACAGAGTAATATATATATAGAATCTTCATATTTTTTGAATGAAGCAAATGTAGTGACCTAATAGCCAAACTAAGTAAGTCTTTATGAGATTAAAAAAGCAATGAAATGTTTGAAAATGTTACACGTATTTTGAAAAATTTAGCAACAAAATAGATAGCTATGCTGTCTAAAAGACGGGGAAAAATTATTTCGCTATATCACTGCATATTACCCAGAAAGGGAAAAGATACTCAACATTATTGATCACTTTTTAGTTCGTCCATTTTCTTGAAATTCCAATTATACTAATACAGATCGCGATATTTTCTTAAGAATTCCTGAAAAGTATTACGAATATTTAAAACCCGTAAGAATTCAAGAGTAACTATGTTGTAAAAGAGCAACTTATCATCGAAGAACGAGGAAAAAAAGTCTTCTACCAGAATTCCACTACCGCAAATAGAAACTGCAGCCGTGCTCACAGTAATAAGTATTCATCACCTTAGGGGTTATTTCTTGCTCAATTCGACTCGAATTTTTTTTATCCTTCATTCTAGTAAATATTTTTCTTTGCCTCGTTGAATCTTCAGGAGATATTTGATTATCAAGGTTGCGCCATTTGCGGTGAGATTTTCGAATAACTGTTGCTGTAAGCAAGACTTTTGCTGTGATTTTTTGGAAGCTTCCATGCATTTATTCATTTGTAAAATTTAAGTTAAAGATTCTTAAGAGGTTTTTTTTAGTGGAACCTTAGGATGACTTTTTTTCCTCTTTAGAAATATTGATCGATAAACTTTTAATAATGGTTTGATTGTAATGAATATTAGTCTTAAACTCAATTGCCTATAAGTTGAAAGTATTTTTGAAATAAATTATGCAGAGATAGCCTCGCTTGTACATTTTTATATTTAGAAATAAATATTATATTACATTTCATTTTGAAACAGCTTCTCAACTCATCATGTGACAAAGAAAATACGAGAGCCATCATCCCATTTCAAACTTTCTATAGCAACACGAGAACGATCAGTTCGGAATTTCTGTTCCGAGATCTACAAAGGAATTGTGGCAGAGCAGTGTGTTCGTTTGAATCATTTGCTATTCTAACTGACTTTCTGTTCGTTTCACCGAACTCATTTGACACTTCAGATTTATCCAAGAATGAAGTTTTAATATTTTAAAGGAAGGCATAAAATGAGAATGACAAGGTACGGATTATGTAATAAAAGATTTAATTTTCGTTGATTTTAAAATACGATTGAATTTAAAAAGAAAGTCTTAAATCTCGCTATCAATAGACAATTTCGATCGAATAATACGTTCGCAAATTAATTATTATTTTTTAAATGTTATTACGCCATCTAATTAAAAAATAAAAGTGACATCTCATTTTCTTATCACGTGGCAGTCGAGAGAATGAAGAATCAACCCTTCGTCTAACTTAACCAGAAATTCATTATTAAATAAAGAAAATATTTTAAAAAATATGATCAGACCCCAATTACCTGCTATCAGGGACAAAGGCTCTCTGGAAGAAATGACTTCAACAAAATTCAACCGTTGAATTTTTCAGGAAGTTATCGTTCTACTTCCGTATCAGCAAGAAACAAATAAAAAAACCATAAACGCTACCCCATTAGTTTGATTCTGAATTTTTCCAATTTAAATAATCGATTGCGCCATTTTTTCCATCGATTCGTCGAACTCAATCGATAGTTATGTGCTTGCCTCGCCAGTCTCCATAACACATTAAATGTATTCCTATTGTCTGTCTAAAGCTCTGTAAGCGCTCTAAATTAAGCTCATTCATTTTAATTACCAGATTCGAAGAGCCTCGACTATGGCAGGAAATATTTGATTCGTAGAGTCGGCTCAAAGTTGGAATTTTTGAATGCGAGTTCATCTGTGGAATGAAGCCTTTCAAAACGCATCATTGTCAAAAGTTCGATTCTGAAGCTGAGCCATTTTTGGAAAGGATTTTTAATGATGATGAATGTTGCATCATTTTCGCCTGCTTTAGATGAATTTTTTATATTTCTTGGACAGAAATCGTTTCAGAAAAATGTTGGTTCATCTCAAAATTATTTCTGTAACATAAAAGTAGAAATTTCTACTTTTAAAACAGTCCTTTCAAGCGATGTTTGAGAAAGTTCAAGTTGGCTATCGTTCCATTCTCGTAAACAGAGTGTCGCAATTCTGATTGAATTCTGAGGAATTAATGCCATTAAAAGATTAAAGAATTCCTCGAGTCAGAAAGTCGTTTGTGAAATCAAATCTGTCTGTGTGATGACGATAACACAAACACGGAGGGATTGACAGCTACTTGATGTGTGGTTTTGACACCCAAACTGACCAATGAATTTTATACCTCGTTTCCACTATCATTACACCGAAACAGCAGATCTGTATCGAAATTCAGACATCAAGTTGACTGTTTATCGAATGGTTTCTTCATGCTATGAGAATGCGATATTTAAATGGGCAATGAAGAAAAAGAAAATGTTGCACGTGAGTTTGCCCAAAGCCGCCTCAAACTCTGCAATCATGTGACCAAGGAGAAGATATCAGGTGTGAACTGCTTGACCCCCTGTATTTTAAGATAACACAAAAATTCGCCGTACTATGGAAATGTTCAAGAAAATCGGGATAAAATCAGCCCGTCATGTCTGACAAGTGAACTCTTGAATAACGTACAATGAGAAGAAGGAGTAAAAAATAATTCAGCTCGACTCTCATTAGATTTATAAAGATGAAAGATTCAATTGCGTTTTGTCAGAACCTTGATGATCTATGGTCAAATTTTGACTATTTTAGCAGAACCGAATGACGAAGGTAAATAAAAAAATTCCTTCTTTCATTTTGAATAAATTTCTAGTTCAAATACGAGAGTGACTAGGATTTTTTTTTTAATTTGTGCTTTTTGAACCAGAGGATGTGATTGCTCTAAAATAATTACTCACGATGGTAAATTTGTGTTTTGGATGTATTTCGCCCCGACTGATTGGAATCAAAATGGATGCAGAACCCTCATCCCAGTCACTAAATCCGATACATTTCATTCACCGAGTTGTTGAATGAACGCGTTTTTATGCTTCTGAAAGTCTAGACCTGCTGCCGCTCAACCCCCTCGTTGGATTTGGCTCAAACTTGGATGCACTGTGGAGGATCTTGTTGGATCTCTGTATCGAATTTTATCCATCTGGCTCTCTTCGTTTTGTAGTTAACTTATTTCGAACAGCCGGACAAACAGACTTCCACTAAATGGAATTTGTTCAAAATTTGATAGTCCTTTTTAAATTTGGTGTAAAGACTATTTACAAAATTTCATCCGTCTATCGGAAAAAGTCGTTGAACTATCTTTGTCTCAAACAGATATAGAAACAGACAGACAGATATAAAGCCAAAAATGTGTTTTTCGAACTCGGGGAAGTCTAACAGTGTATATGGCTTCACGTGCTTCTCACTTCAGTGTCTATGAGGTATAAAATTATCATCAAAATCTCGAGTTCGAATTTTTTTGACGTTTACAATACTTTTTTTATACTTCGTATAGGAGAAAGTGAAAATGGTGCACTTCATGTTATTAGAATGCATCAGAAAAAAAGAACTTTTTGTAATATTTCAAATAAAATGTCAGAAATGAAATTCGATTGGAGAGATAACAGCCATGATTTTCCCATCTAAATGGCCGACTAAATCTTTTTTTTTTACCCCACCGAGATTATTCTCATAACCCATTCATCCTATGGCCAATGCCTGTCTAAAGCATCTTAAGCTTCTGTATTAAACTCATTCATTTTAATGACCGCCCTTGAGGAACCTCGTTTGTTGAATTCCGGAGGCTGTGCCAGGGATGGAATTTTTGAATGCGAGCTTATCTCTCGGGCGAAGAAGGAAGTCTTTCGAAAGGAATCAATTTCTAAAGTCAATCCTGACGTCGGAAAATAATTCAGTGAATGAGTTGAAGCATCATCGTTATGACTCTTGGATTGACTGAATGAGTAAGAATTGTATTTTTAAAGAAATGTGTTCTTTTCACTGTTTGTAATTAGAGTTTTATTTTTGGCATATAAAATGAGATTCCTTAGTTTTGGCTTCAAAATAAACAATGAAATAATCTGGCCACATAAATACTAACTAAAACAAGTATATTTTAACCCTTTCTAGGGCCGTGGGAAGTATGCTTCCCACCCAATTTGTCAGTCTTCGTATGAATTTATGTAGGTTGGCATAAGTTCTGACAAATTTTTTTTTAGAAAAACAGAAACTTAGATGCTTTAGTTCTTTATCTCACAAAATGATGCGTCTTGATTTGTTACTTAATTATTAATTAGCCAAATTAATTAATTAAATTAAATTTATCTAATAAGCTAAATGAATCCCTTTTCTTATTCTAATTTGAAGACTAAAAATATTTAAACATAATAAGACTAGAAAAAAAATGGCCCTTTAAAGGGTTAAAATGCTGGATAATGTTGAAGCGTTTCTTACGATAAATGTTGAAATGTTGACGGTTCTGTTAAGAACTAACATTTCTACTTATTTTCTCTCGCGAATTTGGTCCTTATAATACGATAAAAAACAAATAAAAGTATGCTTTTTTTGATTTTGGACATTGAATTTAAGGACTGTGAAGTAGAATCGGCATTTGGCTATGTGCAGGGGTAGATATTTGCGCTAGGGTTATAAAGACTAAGAGAATCTATTTCTCTATATGCGATTGTCAATTCATCTTCTGGCTCTCTCACTACAGCAGTTTTGTCGTGATTAGTTAATTAATTGGGATTACCTAATTAATTGACTGGATTGAGATTTGCTAATTAATTGAATGTTTATCATATTTTGTATTATTAATATAATTTATGTATTTCTATTCTATATAATTCAAGAGCCAAGACTATAAGCAGTTTATTATCATATAATACCATCTCCTAATAAGTTCATCCCATCAAATAAAATACAGCATTGAAACAATAAAAATTAAGTAACAAAAAAAAAACATTTCTCGAACCACTTCTTATTCAGTTAAAAAAAGGAAATGCAACTTTTTTTTAAATCAAAAACGGTCAGACTGAAAACAATTTGCAAAAGCATGAATGTGTCGATAGAACGGCTCTAAAAAACTCGGAAATGCATTCCATACACCCAACTCTAAACAATTAGGTAAGATTTTATTGTTAGAAAATTACTTGCTTTTAATATTTTCCATTTGTAAGAATAAATGTTTCATTTCGAACATAGTTTATATATTTGAAAATATATTAAAAGTTAGAATATCAAATATGTTTGCTCCCGTTGGTAGTATTCTTATTCTTAAAAATATTTGAATTCTTGTTTTGCTTCACTTAATTACTTTTTCTCGAAAAAGAAAAAAAAAAAAGGATTTCATTACAGACTGTGGGAGCTTATGATTTTGATAAAAATATTCGATATAAACCGACTTTCAGGCATATTTAAAATATATCCAAATCTCTAATAATTTCTTAAATATTGCCTTTTTATCGATATTATTTAAACTAAAGCAAGTGTGTTTAAAAACTTTTTATTTATCTTATTTTCACAGTTTCAATCTTTCATATATTCGACAAAATACTTTTAGAAAATAAATATTAGCTACGTACGAATGAAACAGCATATTATTCATTCATAATAAAACAGATATATTGATCAAATTTATATAAAAATTTCAATTGAATTGCGTTAAAATTCAGAAAGACATAGGCATTGTAGTGAGCTGGATCTAAAAGAAGAATCGATTTCTGCAAATGGATACATTTGAATTTTTGCATCATTATTTCTCTAAAATGTTAGAAATATAATGGATATTTTTCATTTTTATTCATTAAATAGGCATAATGAATGGCAGTAAATTAGATGTCATAAAAAATTGTAACGTTATTCATTACCACTTAACGTAGTTCATTAGGAAATGGACTTTAACTATTATACAACTTGGTTTGCGATGTAATGATAGCCTGTTCACATATCACCAGATGTGCAGAAGAAAAAAAAATATTTTGCAACGTGGATGTTGATTCAGTAGACCGGTCTTCTCAGAATTTGCATCTCAACCCCATCGAGCACCCGTGGAGAGGACGCCGAACTGGGAGGAATCGGAACAAGGGCCGAAATCAATAACGGATTTTATCAGCTTTCATGCACCAAATGAGCGCGCGAATTCTACATACATAGAGCGGCCATCGGAATAAATGTACTGTTAAGAAAGACAAAAGTAGTTTCTTTTCATCCATTTCTAAATGATATTTTCAATACCCTCATTCCGAAAGTTCACGGTATGATGCGAGTTCCTGTATTTTTCTTACTTGGTTATTCACGCAGAGAAATACAAAATAAAAAAAGAATTAAAAACAAAAATATATTATACCTTTGATCACAAAGTAATATCAACTTGAATAGTTTCAGATTGTGCACGCACGCTAATCACATTAGAGTAAGAAGTCGCTCGATTTCCAGTGGTTTCATGTTACGTTGGTTACAGTATTATCATCGGAAATAAATCATTGTACACTTCATTGAACATTGAATCATTGAAACTTCAGAATTTTGATAAAGAATTGAAAAATCAATTCTAAAATGCTATCTTCGCAAACTTGAACCATTTGAAGTGTTACATAAAAATACTTCATAAAATAGAAATTTATTTTTGTTTCGTTGCACGATAATGGGTAGCTCGAATTCTTGGAGTTTTCAAATATATGTCAATAATGTGTTCTCAATTATATCGGAGCCTGCGTAGCATCCTATGGTATGCAAATATGTCTAAAAAAATGTAATGAGTTGTAGGCCAATCAAATTTTGTTCGAGACAATCGAAGGCAAACTGCCTTTTACTGAACTGTTCAGCGGAATCCCTCCGTAATAATGGTAATTGAAATTCCAAGGAGATCTGCAGATAATTCGGCTTCTTAATGAGAAATGTGCAATCCATTAGCTTTACGACGCTGAAATCATAAGCTGTGCCGACAAACTCGGCGTTGTCTTGAATGGATGGGAAAGTCGAACAGTCAGAATGAAGTGATCCGGCAAATTTATTACGGGCTACTTCATGACGTATCATCAATGAAGATAATCTATGGTACCGAATCAATTTTATTTGAGACATTTAGGATCATCGACTTAAAATCTTTACATTTAAAAGTTGAATTCATAAAATGATTCTTTATTTTTTTAGCTTTAGTGATAGGAAATTATATTTTATAATGCTTCGTAATACGTGGTTCTTTCTTAATTGTAAGGAATTTCTTAGTTTAAAATAAAATATTATATGCCATATGAGATGTTTCGATTTAAAATGAACTATTCCTAGAAATTTAAATGAATCTTTTTAATCATTCAAATATTCAGTACTTGCGAAAAAATGAACCGATGTAAAAAGCAAGAAAGTTTTTTGAAAGAAATGAACAGTTTAAAAGGCTTTAATGCTTCAAAATATATCAAGCCATAACAAATAAAAAAAAATCTTTAATTTAATGATACAGCCTGTAAATACAGTTTCTTCATCGCTATCGAGAATTCTAAATTTGAAATTCCTTTCGTGCTTTATACAAAGAATCGCACCTTAACAGAAGTATTGCATTTCTGAGAAATTTTTAAATATTGAAGAACAAAACCCTGTACTTTTAAGCAATGAAGCCTTCCAAAATTATTAAATGCAAGTAAAGAATAAGAAACAGTTTTAAAATGCATGCAAAATAAAAGACATGCAATAATGATTAAATGAAGCGAATATACGGGTCAATTTAAACTCAATTTGACAAAGTTATGGCGCATACCCAAGTATAAAAGAAATTTTAGTAATGAAAACTAAAAATTTTAAATATTCGCACATAAAATTTTCATTCACGATCTGAAACATTTTTCTCCCTATCATCAGGGTCGGCTCTTTTAACCAGCTCTCCAAGGCTCAGACTTTATTTTCCAGAATCAGCTCTTTCAATCAGATTTTATTTGTAACGTCTTGGTATATATCAAACAATACGCCTGACGCAGGGTCTGCTTGATGCGAAAGGAAATAAATCATGATTTGAGAATATGTGTTCACTACTGAAGTTGGCGAATGAATAAATCTAATTTCCTGAATCTTTAAAAGCCTTTTTTTGTAGAATTTTTAAACTTTTGGTACTTTGATTTAAATGGCATTAAATCACTTATATCTTAAAATGTTGATATAGTTTTTCTTATGATTATACTGTACGTTCATCTTTCATTTGAAACTAACATTATTTATAATATTTTAATACACTTTGTGAACAGATCATCATGTTCTAAATCGAGCCTTGTTCCAAGATATTTTTAATTCCTTATATTATCATTAATATTTCAAATTCTTTAACACTTCGCGAGGTCAGTCATTAAAATTCACTACCGGGACCCGCCCCTTCTCCATCTGCTTTTCTCCGTCTTTTGCATGATAACACTTCTATGTAAGAATTCCACGTAGAGCGAGGAAAATTGAATGCCGTTAGCTCTTCATTTTTTCCCCTTCTTGATGGATCTGAATGTTGGTCAGATCTAAAATTTTATACTCGAGACAACGTACCCACTTCCCTCCATCCGCCTTGTTTATTTATCGGTTTCAAACACATACAAATAGATAGAGCCTATTTACAGATCTAATCATAAATCCATAACATGCACCTTTATCCATTTAGCTTGTAGCTTGTTTGTTTTGTTTTGTTATATTAACGTCCGTTGTAAAGCAACACTAGGGCTATTTAGAGACGGACCTCTTGCTTTTGAACCCGGTGAGATGGCGAGGACGACATCCGAGTTACGAGTATAGAAGGAAATTACAATTTCTTTCCAAAATGTGCACATATCCACAATTTGAGCGTAAAAACTTCAAATTTCATTCGTATACCTTGAATTATGTGTACATATATTGGCATAGTTCCAAAAATGACAAATTTGGCATTTCAAATTGGCATAATTCGAAGTGACAAAGATTTGTCGAAAGCTCGAGGTCGAGTATTTCGGCGTTACCTCTTTTTTTACACTTCTCCCATGAAAAAAAAAAAAAAAAGATTATCAGATATATTCTGAAATTTTTAAAACATGCAAGAGTACAGGTGAATAACACTCGGCTTCCAGTAGCTCATACATCTTTGGGGGCCAAGTAGCAGAATTAAATAGATAATTTTCCTAACAGCGTTCCTTTCGCTACTAATAATTGCTGCCCAAACGATTAGAGGGCTATCAACGAAGCGTGCCTTTTGCCCTCCTTAGCGGCGACATCCGAATAATTAAATAGAATGGCTTTCCTCTGCGTAGTTGGCGAACAAAGCTTAGAGTGACGGTGCTGAAAAGGAAAATGTTTTCTGCAAACAGCGACCTGAGGAACTAACAAACAGCGACTCTTCAATGTTTGCGAGAGATAAAGGATTTTGAAGTCCCGACAGATCATTAAGCCGAGTGGCCCTGCCTCCACCCTTTCTTTCTCTACGGCAGCACCGCTTTTAATAGTCGTAGTCACTAGACGTCGAGATATCGCCCGCTAAGCGTCATTTCGGAGATATTATTAAAAGGTTTTTAAAAGGATGCTTAAAAATTAAAAACTACCATAACGGCGTGGCTCCTGAGAGGAAAATAGTGTTAATAAAGGAGCAGATTTATGATATTAAGCTTCCATTAACCTGACATTTTGCACATTTTGGGAGCTGTCATTCTTAAATAAGTTCAATTGTTTTGGTCCTATTTAGTTACGAATAAGACAGCTGACGGCACAGATTTTCTTTAGTCTGATACGATATATAAATTATGTAAAATATTTCTTACGTCTATGAAGTACTTAGAATTAATTAGATTTCTTTATGTTGGGCTCTAGATCTTTTACGACAACATATATTTATAATAAAACATGGATAATTTTTTTGGACAATATTTCTCATAAAAAATTGTCCAAAACATGAGCAGAATTTACAAAAACTTTCATTTTAATTAATTTTCATTTAAATCATTATTAAGCTTTCATATATTCATCATTAAGCTTTTCATTATCGTTGCATTATAGTTCTCTATTTTGTTTCCAGAGTTTAAAAATATGACATATTTGAAATTTATTTAAAAAACCTCCACCAATGGATCGGCCTCTGAATTGTCAATAAATCTTTCCACTTTCTCTCATTATCTAATAAACACCTAACTAAAAAAATAATTTGCGCACTGATAAAATAATAGTAAGAGGAAATTATGTAGAAAATAATTTCCTCTTACTATAAAATGTTTCTCTGTATTGCAAAACATTACCTCCAAGATTTATTTTCCATTATGAAGTTTACATATCGAGAAAGAATTTCTCCGAAATACCATTTTCTTCTTCGTTTTGTATATACATAAAATTTGCACGAATCAATTATTTTTTTATTTGAAATATTCATCTGTGGAAATAATATGCCGACAAATTGTAAATTTATTTTGTAATTCAAGCATTCATTTCTCCATGAATATAATTTTAGCAATGTCATGCATATTTTACTTATTTCTATTTAAAGTATCGATATAGAATTTATCAAGGCTGCATTAGATAAAGAAAAACACTGAACCAATATTTAATCAATTATTTGCAAATCATTCACAAATCTCAGATATTCTGAATTTTTTTTAATGAAAATTCAAGAAACTAGAAGAAACAGACTCTTCTCTTTAGTATTGCATCCTCCCAATCCTTAAACCTTCCCTGAAATACAGATCTCTAGCAAGAAACTATCTTTATGGAATCCCTCTTGCAATTAACCATTAAATGATTAGAATGCCGCTTCGTGAAGCAGGGCATTACCTTGTTTAACGCCAGAATTCAACGTCGTTTCTGGGCCAAGTTTGCAAATATACGGAGTTGAGAGAAAATGCTTTTTGCTAAAAGCAGTGCGATGAACGGACAAGCAAGAAGTCTCTAATGCTTAAGTCCCAGTACTAAACTAAGCCAAGAGAATATTCCTTAATTCTTTCTTTTCGGACGCTGCTTATTATTATTATTGTATCAGACGTCATTATTATTGTATCAAACGATGAGATATTAGCCAGTGAATTTAGATAATCGAATTAGTTTTTAAGGGATCTTCTGAATAAATATGTTCCGTACTAGGAGGAGAGATGAGATATTTTATAAAGGCTTTGTGGACCCGAAATAAAGTTGAATTAGTTTGCGAAACTCGGATTGATTCCATTCCATAGTTTCTTCATCCTGTCATCTCAAATAATTTTAATCTAAATGGAACAAAGCGGCAATGGATGAAATTTACAATTGCAGAAAATATTTTTTTCCTAATACAGAAAACATTTAAATTTTTTTTGGGTACCCACCTTTGGGTATAACTTTAAATCTTCCAGCTATTTATTTAACAAATAAAACATTCATTTTCACACAACAAATTTTCTAAAACCTAGAAACAGTTTAGAAATCTTATTTAAAATTTTCTTTGCAACATTTGAGCATAATAGATCTCCAAGATATTTTAGCCATAAGAGTTTCCTAAGAAAATTAAGTTGATTAACTTTATTGAATGTTCTATCCACAGGAATTCTCGTGCATCTCTCGAAAAACTTTATCATATTCGATCATATTAAATCTAATAGAGTTTAAGGAAAGAAAACTAATATTTTTAATAAAATTCCTTGGGAATAGATTCCTGATATACATTTTGTTTTATATATTTTTGCGACGCTATTATACAAAGATTGCAACACCGAAAATTGGACAAGTCATTGAAGTTGATGGAGAAGTAAATAAAATTAAGATCGGTGGTTAAATAAATTTTAATTTCGCAATTTAGACTGATATTCTCTATCCCTTCCACGAATGGATATCCATCAATGAATCATTTACTCCAATTTAAATCGAAATCAGGATTTAAGAAGCCTTGCTTTACGAATAAAACCGATTGTACAATATTTTATTTATCAACTGCAAAGAATCCATAAATTTCAACTATTCTGAAGCATTTATCCTACGAATCAGAAGAAACCCTTTGAGCAAAGACAATAATCTTTACAATAATCTTGACAATACAAGACAAGACAATAATCTTGAGCAAGACAATAATCTTGTATAAATGTAGATCTATTCGGCATTCCTTATATTACAAAAAATAAAATTGCTTGGATAAAATTCTTTTTAAGCACATATTGCTCCTTTATTCCACATTCTTTATGCTAATAAAAATCACTTTTCTATAATTATATTTTTTCTAAATAAAAAAAAAAGATACAAATATTACTATTAAATATATTTAATTGATTTTTATTGCAATTTTTAAATATCTCAATCATTTTCTCTTGGATATTTCGAAGGATACGAGTTCAAGAATCCTTGCTTTGCACAGAATGAAACGGATACATTGAACTTTTTTTAAGCAGCTCATGCTCTGACTTGAAGAGAGGAACACAAGTTCTAGGGGGAACATTATGGACCACTGTTGCTAAGCATTAGCATTGCAATCAATAACATACAGTAATGGACGTTAGAAATGGCTTTTTGCTGTTGTTTTATCAGCAGTGATAAACTGACTGTCGAGTTACAACACGAGTCTTGCCATTAATTCAAATTCCAAAAGGAAAGACTTTTCTATCCTGAAACGACTTTACGTTTCTGTTCCACGAAATTCATAAATGAGGACAAAGATGGCTGGCAATCGACGTAAGATATGTACCCCGAAAGATATGGAATAGCGATTTTACACTACATTGGGAGACATTCCACTATGATCCGAGCGATGCTACTGCGATAGGGGACATTCTGTGGAATTTCTGCTGTGTGTGGGGGGGGGGAGGAGACACAGGCGCCATTTGGATGGCAAAATTTCAAATTCATGAATATCTTTAAATGTTGCAGAAACACAAATGTTTATGTTTTTCTTTCCAAAGCTGAAGATTTTATGATTATTTCAAAAATGTCCTGTTTATCTACCTCATGCTACATACAAAGGATTATAGTCAATGTTTAGTTCATTCAATGCAAAATATTCGCAAATCTGAAATACTCTGAAGTTAGCACAAAAATTCAAAAAACGGGAAGAAACAGACGCAAAATCATTCCAATCCGGATGCTTTTCTGGTTACGTCATCATCCCGTAGATAACACACCTTCACAGCATTACTAACCGAGAATGTCTTTAAATTATTAGAAAATGACTCGGATGAGTGAGCTTTCTCACTCCACTGGACATCTGAATGCGGATGATCAAATAACAAAATTCCTTTAACACAGAAGATCAGGTAAAATGGACAGAGAATGATTTTCTTTTCTCCAATGCTTGTAAGAGATAAAGAATTCCAATGCCCCAACAGAAAGTAAAATGTGTTCTTTTTTTTCTGGAGGATGTGCAAAATCTTTTCGAGGGGTGTTTACAAATGGGCCTGATGAGTGCTTTCCAAAATGATAATCTGAGAAGGTTTTAAGAGCTACTCCTTAAAATTAAGTGCCATGGTGGCACACTACCTTGATGGACTATAGCATTGGTGCATAGTAGGGGGATAGTATGAGGGTTCTATAACTTGAATGAAAAAGGAAGGCAGTTGCGTTGTTCTAATATTAAAGTTCTCAAAATAAGAAACTATTGATGTTCGAGTAAGAATGCTTTCTATTTAAGCCATTTGAAGATAACGTGTGCTTACTGCTTTAGGAATTCGATAATAACTAATGGATTGATTTAGATATCGTCTTTTAAAACACGCCGTTCAATATTTGTTTGCTCCTGTTCCTGCTTCATGAAAATAATCGTTATGACACCAAAATGGGAAACTCAAGCAGGAATAAAAAGAATTTTTTTAGGAAATTTAACTAAACTTTTATACTTCAAGATTATCTTCCGACTTGGAATTCCACAAAGATTTTCAAATTCTTTGACAGAATAAGAAAGTTCCGGGTCCTCACGACTGATCAAGAACACGCCACCGTTCTGCTGGGGTAAAAGAAGGTACGAAAAGGACCGAGAAGAGGAGAAGGCATGCACTTACGGAGCCTCTTCAACTGGCACGAGTGGCTGCAAGTGTTGGACATTTAAGGCATCGATTCATTGCTGTCTTATCATTTCAGCAACAAAATACTTGTGAGCGAACTGACTGATAAGTGATTTTTTCCAAGCAGCCCAGTTTCTCCAGAATGTCTCTGTGAAAGGCAAACCTTTTTTTCTACCTTAAAGGCTACTTCAGTTCCTTTGACCATTCGATGAAACTTCACTTCCTCTTTATCGCCAGTCCATGGGTAGATATGTCGAGTACGATTAGAATTCCAGAAGTTTTAACTCTTGAATGCAGCCTTGTGGGGGAAGTCCTTTCCTTCACTTTCTCAAATACTTCCGCAAGATGGCGCGTGTTTTGCTTCGTCCTATAGTAAAGAATCGAATATGCATTTCGAACAGCGTTTCTCTTCCGGTTGACTGATTGGAAGTAAAAATGCAATAAAAGTAAATGAAAATAAACAATTTATAGAGTTTATGTACGTCCTCTTGACAAACTTCAACTGCGATTCGAGTGATAATTCCACTGAGACTTTCAAATTTTCTTCGTCAATCTTAATTTTTATTGAGAATTTTTTTTCAAAACTGACAATGAGCATCTCAAACCTAGAAATTCATCAAATTTTCGAGGTCGAATTTTTTGGCTATTATAATTTTTTTTTTTTTTTTTTTCGCCTGCATCGAATGAAAGGAAAGGTAAAACGAGGAAGAGTTAATTTAAGAATATAACAGCGGAAGAGTGTTTAAAAATTTTTAAACACTATTAATTCTTTGAGAAAGCAATATTGTGCAGTATAAAGTTTATCACACACAATTTTGCATTAAGTTCAGAAAAATCCATTTTGGTGAATATCAGTTATGAATGGATGCAACTTGAACACTGTTTGATTCATCTTTGATTAAGAAGCATTAAATCGAAAATAGCCATTTTCCTTTTATAAATAAGGACTCTAATCATCTATTGTAAATCAATCCCTATTTCCGGTCAATGTTTGCGGAATATTTCCGATAAAAAATGTGAGCAAGTGAAGCTAGTTAAAAAAAAAAAGATGCTTTACGAATCGAAGCTAAAATAACAAAAAATAATGGACCCAAACGAGTGGAATGAAACAGGCCTCCGCAAGTAAAAGAAAAGATTCGGCATTTAAAAATGGGAAAAAAAGAAGAGAGGCTTTTATTCTAAAGAGCCCCCTTCTTTATCCCTGTAAAGTTGTTGAAATGGCAAAATCAATGGGCTTGAAATGAAAATGCTTGCTGGTACGAATCTTCTTCTGATTTTAATAATTCCTTTTCCGGTACGGTTACAGTCTGAAGGAAGATGCAGTTCCGTGCAAAGGGAAAATATCGAATGTCTGAAAATCGATTAATCATTAATGTAAGAAAATAACCCGAATAAATGGAATAAAAACATAAAAAATAGATGGAATAAATAAGATAATCTGTTCTTCGTTTCTTTTCTCTGTTAATGCTAGACGTTCAATAGAAAAGAAGTTTTAAAAAAATTAATTTACTTGGACTAAGTAAGAAGCTAGTTTGTAAGATGCTAGATAAATCATACAAATGAAACCTTCTACAACATATTATTATTAAAATAGCCTACCAATTCGAAACACCATTCGATCATTTAAATTATATAACATTTATAAAATATTTCTAAACATTCTTATTGTCTACATTCATGCCTGAGAACATCATTTGTGAATAACAGAAAAGAGAATTACTTTCATTTTTCCTTAATAATGTTTGCTGGGACAGGATTTGACACTAAAATTTATTATTGATAAAGCTAGGTGATTAAATGAAAAAAATCTTTCAGACTGTCGTCTCAGAGAATTGAATCTAAAAATGGAAATAGGAGCTTTATCGAAAGACATAATTATGTTCATGTAGAATAAGATTATTAACATTTCACCATAATCTATAACTTTCAAAAAGACTAAAGCCACTAATTAAAGGAAAAACATGTTGCAAGTAATAAAAAAAAATTGGAATTTTTAAAAGCTTGCTCTTCTTTGCATATTAAAAGGCAAAAAGAAAATTTCAGCAATGTGGAATTTCAATCGCATTCATGACATATATTAATTCATATTGAATGATTAAGGTGACCGATTAAAGTCGGAAAACATTTTTGAAAAAATTAGATTTCTTAACCTTTTTTTTATTTTAGATAAATTGTTATCATTTATCAATAAGAAAATAAGGAAAAGTTCTTTTGTTTATAAAAATATTACTTTACGTAAAGTTTTAATGAAATTGGCCAAACTGTTAAGGAACTAATCAAATTGTAATGTCACAATCGTAATTTTCCTTGCAAGAAAGTTCTAAAGCATAAAGTCTTTCAAATGAGTCGAAATCCATGAAAAAAATTGAAATGCAAATAAATTCAGGCGAAAACTGCGTGTAAATACGAGTGTTTTACATTAATTTACAAATGAATTTTGATATAAAAGCCTATCAATAAAAAGTATTTCTCCAATTGCGAATCTTTTCCGCATTTCATTGTCCGTATTATTTGAACTCTACATTGTAACTATCAGGTTTTGAGTTATCGTGTTACCGATGAAAGAATTTCAATCGTTTTCAGAAAATTTCAATTAAAAATTTCCCTTTATCTAAAAATCATGGTTCATATAGTCATGAGAGTTTAAAATTTCCCACTGAGATAGACTTGATTATTCTCTTTTACTTCTGGAGCGTTTTTTGTATTATTTTGTTCGACAAAATTTTTTTTACCTTTAGTTTTAGCATAGAATGTATTTCAGAATCCTCAAGTAGCTCCTTTTCAATGAATGCGAATCCTTTTAGCATAAATTCTAACTCTCAAATGTAAACTGTTTAAAATTATTAATATAACTTTAAGCTAAAGCACAGGTATAAATTGTCCTAGCTGTATTGATTTTACTTCTACAAAATGCTGTTTTGGAATTCCATAACATGCCATTAAAGCATTCATTTGTATTTGCCCTTTTTTGCAGACAGTTTCATAGCAATTGTTTATCGCGCCATTTCTTTGAAAAATGTATCTAATCATGTATTATTCTCCTAATTATGTTTGTTATACAATATATTTTTTTGGTATTCCTGCCATGTGATCCTTAAATGACTGGACGAAGGCCCTTGCCCATTGATATTACCATCCATCAACATCTTTCGAGCATTGACAATGCAATAACAGCACTCTGAATTCCTTGTAAGTTGCCATTATTAAGGCGAAGGTTCCCGAGGTGTTTTGCAATTCATTGATGTAACAAGAGGTCAATTTATCTTTTCCGCTCAGCTCTTTTTGCATTTTTTAAAAAGAGAAGCTCCAACCTTTTCGTTATATATATCCAATATTTTCTAATTTATTTACAAAATTCCTACCATGATGCCCTTTCCTGTATTATATGTAAAAACAAAGAAAACTATCAAAATATTATAACATAAAATTTTAAGAATACATTTTCTAATTCATAATGTTGCTTCCGATTTTGTTTTGCTTCAGACATGTTGTATAACAGTTTTTTCTCATACACTTCGAAAAAAAATGGCAAAGGTTTTGGAAAGAAAAAATATAATATTCCAAAAAAAAGTCATTATATATATATATATATATATATATATATATGAATTACATGACAAAATGACCGGTGATCGGCATCTCCAACGTAGGACAACTGAAGACTTTTTCTTATGATATTTCTTGCGATATTAATTTTTTATCATTATAGCTTTTACTTTCATCACTTTCTATATTTTTAGCCTTTAATAAAGTCTAAAATATGATATTTGAATCGTCATCAAATAATTTGATACATTTGTAAATGACCCATTTCGTGTTGAAACAGAGCTAAATGAAATTTGGATATTAATTGATACTTACGTTTTGAAAGGGTTCAAATACTTTGTCTCATCTGCATAGCAATGAATTTTAAAATTCTAGCACATCAGGAAATAAGTACCTTTAATTTTGACTTAATAAGATGGGATTCTAAATTTTAATAGATAGAAGCATCAAATAAAAAATCTATGAAATAATGAAGGATCTAAAATTCATTTCGCTACAAAGCAAACAGAATTATTCACTTACATTTTAAACTAATCTTAACTAAGATTTTGTAATGTTACATTTTGTAGCAGTATTCCAATTATAAGATAACAATGAATGGTTTCAAATATGTAAAAAATAATTGAGCACCGTAAAGGTATTTTATTTAACATAACCAAAAGTATTGGTTTTCTTATGAATTAAAGAATTCGCCAGAATCTTTCACAACGTATTCCACTGAACTTATGAGCGTTGAAACCTCGAATCGAAA
>JAPMOR010028638.1:922888-954561 GCA_026543865.1 Argiope aurantia
TAAATCTTCTGTTGAAAAAGTTCTACAATTGAATAAAAGGATAAAAAAGTGCCAGGAGATTTTTTTTTCTCTTTTTATTCTTCGCCAGGCCTCGGATACTTCTAGAAACGTTTCCTTCTGATAGGAATAAAATGATATTTCCGCTCCAAGAAAAGCTTCAAAGAAGCAAATAGTACTACAGATACGTTGAAGGGGGCCTTTTTATAGTTTAAAAGAATTTCTTAAGAATGTGCCTGATCAAAACGAAGTATATTCAATTGACCACAGACATCAGGTTGAATAGTTTCTTTTCTTTGTCTTGAGTAAGTTGAAATTAAATGAGCGAAATGAATACTGACGATTTCATTTTAAGTGAAATGCAGGGTGGTTATAATTAAAGTTTGACTTTGAAATGGTCATAAAAGGAAAACTACAGGATCAAATGTTATCAAACTTGGCAAAAGTTTAATGGAAGTCACGGGAATTTCTTTTCAAAAAATTAAAATCTTACCTCCTTAGGGAAAATGGCGCTGTATACAAAGATGCGATACACCAACCTATGTGTAACATTCCTCCTGATATGCGAAGAGCTTCTATTAAAATTGCTGTAATGTTATTGAACGCACTTTCTGAAAATGGTGATGCCACATTGAACATGCTTTGTGAGACGTTTCAGAAACGATTAAACACATTTTAAACCGAAGTCTTCCCATTTTGTTTAACAGTACTGAATACAGAGTCCTTCTGCCACAGGAATGCCGCTTCTTTACAGCGCGTTTTAATTTCGAAATATAACTGAATATTGAAAATAAAGAATTTCAGTTAAAGCATCTGAAAAAAAGTTTCAATTGACAAACATAGTTGATGTATATCAAATAGTGAACATGCATTTAAATGAGCTTCGCACAAGATTACTTTTTCTCTAACAATTGGAATATGAAGTACTTAAGAATGGTGGGCAAAGGCAAAGGAGCATTTTTAAAGCGAATCACAATGTGCTTCGAAATGCAAATTTGGTATAACTTTTTCATTTCTTTTTGTTTGAAACAGGTTCAATTTTTTTCCTTTTTTTTGACATTTATGTTAAGCAGTTTCGGATTATTTGAACCTACTCTGACCCATTCTGTTTGGACTACTCTGAGTCTTTTTTCCAGGCGATTCCCGAAGAGTGATGCAAGAATTTGGATTCTAAAGCAAACTTCCACATTCAGCAAAATTCGGTTGTTGCCGAGGATGCATGAGGTCATTCAACCTGAATGAGACTAAAACCGCCATTGCTTCTTTGGCTGAAAAGTCCAGCTGTGTGGTGTCTTGAATGATTTGTTGTTTCTACATTAAATTTTTTAGCTTTCTTTTAAGTACAACATTTATTATTATATTAATTTCATATAAGAAAAGATCATATATAAAGCTACTGTAATTATTATCTAGTGTATTTTCATGCATATTATTTGTAAATAAATGCATATTATTTGTAAATAAATGCATATTATTTGTAAATGTAGTCAGAAAACTCAGTTTCGTTTCTTATCCTTTCATTTAAGCCATTGTATTATGTAACTATAAGAAAAATAATAATCGCAGTTCAATTCTTAATTTTGCCCGTTCTTTTCTCTACAGTTAACCTCCAAAAGGCAGATCCATTCTTACATAGGATCGAAGTTAAAAAATAATTAGTACATGCTATCAGAAAGAATATTTTCTCGTTTCGGAAAAAAGGACCTGCCAGCGTGCTGTCAAATAGACATGCTAATAAGCTTGCTCATTTGTTTTAAATAATATTGTTTTAAGGCTCTGTGAACGAGACGAAACTTTTATTTTAAAAAGGAAACACGTTCATTACTCAATTAAAAAAAATAAATTAAACACACGAGTAAAATTATAATAAAGTAATTGTAAGATTTCGAATCTGTAGTTTGAATCATTTCATTGCCTTAATAATTTAGGTTTGATTCGTTTGCCTTGCCTTCGATGGAGATGATTGCATGAGTTGATACATTTTGTGAGAAACAGCTCCCATATTAAATAGTGTATCATAAGCCATCCAGAGTTTTGGAATAAGTTAAAACACTAAAAATAATAGTTATTAATCAATAGAAAAATCCAAGATTTATTTCTCTTGAATCACACGGGAATTGTTCAACTCACAATCTTGTTATTTTAAAGCAAATGATTAACAAAAAAAAAACTTGCTGCAAACTAGTTGTTTTAAACTTTTATTGTTAAATTTATTAAGATCAAGAGGAATTAGATCAATGAAATAAAATCAGTCTCAGTGAAAAGAACAATTTTCTGCATTTTTAAGGGGCTGACTGGTAAAATGATCAATGCTATAAAAATGTCCTGCGTTATTGAAGAAAAACATGAGCATTCCGTTTTATTTTTAATTAATTAAAAACTTAGTAGAAATCTTGAAAATTTCTTCATAAAAAATACTTACAATTAAGAATTGCTTACATTTGACTGGTAAAATGATCAGCCTTATATAGCATTTTGAACGATTTTTACATCCTACAGTAAACACTTCAAAAGATAATATGCCAACAAATAAGCATTATTATATGAAAAATTTAACTGAGTTTTTTTTTGATAACTTATCTCTAATGAATACAGAAATCAAATTCTATTCATCAGAATTTCAGAATGTTCAGTCACTATTTATTCTAAACTGAGAACATTACATCCGGTATGTTGCTGAAAACTGAAATGAGTAAGCTTGACCCTCAATCAAAAATGTTATAAGAAGACTTGTGAAGATAAGGTAAAGTAAATTGAAAGTTCCAATACCTATGTTTTACTCATATTATACAACAGTAACTTTTAATTTTAATAATTTTTTCAAGAATTCTGAAAATAAAAGTCTAGAAGCTCTTCATTACTAATGCGTATTTTTGTATTTGTATTTTTCTCTCAAATAAAATGATTTGATATGCTTATGAGCTAAATATTCGAAACTTTGCTGGGTTTGTTCATGTCTATAATTGCTAATTATCGAAATAAAAAGGTTTTTTTTAAGTCAAAATAGAAAGATGCCTTTTTTTTCCACATCCCAACACTTAGCAACAGAAGAGCAGTCATCATATTATGTATCCTAGTAATAAAATGTAATTAAACTTCTTTTTGTAAAATAATATGTTATGGAATGAATTTCTTGTTGGTCCGTTTCAGAAAATTTCTAAAGCATCAGGGAACATAACGTAAAAGTAAGGGTTATTTCGGAAGCAGCCGTTTAATTAAAAAACATTCAAGAGGAATTGAAATGATAGATATTTAAAAAAAAAGTGAATAGTAAAGAATTCCCTATGAGGTTGCGTGACTGGAAATATTAAAAGGCTCGTTTTTCCTTCTTCTTCCAAATTCTGAGGGGAATTCGACTTAAATTTTTGCTATACTTTTTATTTGCTGACCGAGTGAATCAATAAGCTTTTTTTCATGAAGAATCAAATCATAATTTGATATTAAGGGAAAACACTCTGCAGAATTTCAACGTACTTTTCTCTCCCTGTTCTGTTAAATACGAAAAAAAAAGAAGAAAAAAGGAACGAAATTGTGAATAGGAAATCAGGCTCTCTGGTGAACTCAAGATTAAAGCAAAGGGAGAAACAAAAGCTTAGAATCTTTTGTTTCGTTAGGAAGTCGTTACAGTAGTGGAAAAAAAATAATGTCAGCTATATTTTTCCGATATTTGTTGAATTTTATAATATTACGTATTAAATCTTTTAGGGAGTTAAATAGCTAGAAGATCGAAGTTATTTTTTAATAAAAGTTTAGTAATTTGTTAATGTTTTATATTATTCTGAATCGTCAACTTAAAAGGAACTCTTCTGTAACTTTGTTATTTGCTATCGCATCTTCACAACATTGATGTCGATTAAAATGACTTAAAAGGACAGGTTTGTTCAGACAGACGAACTGATTAACAGAGTTAATTAACTAATTACTAACAGTTTTTCCATTACTGAAATCACGATTTTTAATAATAAGATTCAGCAGATCTTTCTATGCATATCAAATTTCGTTCTGAAATTTGCAGTAGTTCTTAAGGTATATTTAATTTTGTCTTCAAAAGTCCAAGTCTTTTCCCTCCCCTTTTGAGGAAAAAATATTACTTCCTATATTAGAAACAAAAATTTTACAAAATACCCACGATTTATTTTTCTTTCTATTCCGTTTTACATTGAGAATTCTCTTTCTGAATGCAGATTGTTTTATCGAGGTAATGGCGCTTCTAAATATACAGTTAGGGAAGCGATTTAAGGCATTCTGAATACAAATTAGGTTCGGGAGAGTTCTTATTTCTGTTCAAGAAAATCTTCCCTCACGCTAATGTATGGATTAATTTTTTTCGTGCTCTGGAGTTAAAGATTGTTTTTACAGGCAATTGCCATTAGTGTTCAGCTCTCGTTTGTTGGATAGCAAAGATAAAAAAAATCCTTGTATTTTATTACTGAGACGATTACTAATGAATAACCAAATGAAATCTCGCTTTTATCCTCTATTTTATTTACATGCACGTGCTCTTGAAAATCGAAGTCTATTTATCCAGTAATGAATGCAATAACCAGAGGTAACTAATTCTAGTTCAAGTTTTAATGTGGGTAAAATTTCTTATTAGCATCAAATAGTTAAATGATTTATTTGTTAAAGGTACTCGCGTGGCTCTAAAATTCCATTCAATTTATTTACCTAAGTGGCATTTATCACAAATCATTGAAAGCTATTTATAATAAATTCTCGGAATACGATTTTAATACAAGAAATAAATTTTTTATCGAGAATATAAAGATCAAAAACAAAATCGAAAAAGAGTAAGACGTTGATGGAAATGGAGAAGTTAAATGAAATTTTAATCGTTGTGTAAATACATTTTCAATTTTTAATATTATTGTGAATTTTCTTTCTTTTTATATTTACTACGGATTAGTTTCATTAGAGTATTATTTTAGCATCTTATGCTAAAATAATACTCTAATATTTTCTACTTTCTAATTCACAAAATGAAGCAGTTTCCATTCTTTAAGTTTATGATTCGGATCGTAATCCATTCTTATAGATACTCGGAATAATCTATTCATTTCATTTCACTTCTCATAAGAAATTTAAATACGATTCAATAAATGATTAAATGAGGTGAAAATACTGTATAGGAATCCGAAACATCACAAACACAGAAGAGAGTCAATACTGAATAGCAAAAGACCATCTTTACGAACATCTAATAAGACAAATAAAATAAAAGCGTAGAATTATTCATCTTTCTTATTAAAAATGTTGAATAAATGAACCTTAATGATATCTTTATTTAAATAAAATTATGAGTATTTGAAGTTTATGTGATAATATATGTAAATGAGGATGCAGCTTATTTATATCGAAAAAATTCAGTTCCCCATTTTGGAATTCTAATTTGTACTTTTAGATATAAAAGCTAAATATGAAATTTGAAGCGGAAATTCTGATATTTAGAGGTAACCTAAATTTTGTCACAATGACAAAACTTCGTAAGAAATGTGACTTATTTGTACAGCATATATGAATTCACAGATATTAGACAATAAGTTTGATTTAGAGTCCATTTAATAGATTTTTTGCTGTCCTAGATAAAAAAAAAATCTTAAAAAATTTCAAACCCTTTCCTTCTGTTCGGATATATTCTGAGGCGATTCTATAGAATTTGTAACAAAAATTGCTGCTCTATTTCATCATTAGCTATCAATCAATGCATTCCTGAATAAATGTCACTCCAAATTCAGCACTATCATCCACAAGCTTGGTCTCTTACCTCTCACAATACCAGATCAACTGAAAGGTAACATAACCAGGAAGTCTATCCATTGAAACATTAACAGGGATGTCTCAAAATTCTCCATGTTTCTATTCTCAAAGGACTGAAGGTTAGTCTTCACTTTCTTAAAATTGGTTTTTAGCTTTCTCATCATTCGTGTTTTGATAGATATGCCGACATGACTATCAAACAAAGCCCCCCCCCCCAAAAAAAAACTCATTCTTCTAGTAGTGGTTAGAAAATGCATTTCTGATGATTTTGAGATGCTGAATGAATAATGGAATGTTTCTTTAACGATTTCATATGCAACAGATCATGATATGGAGCATTTGAAGCTTCGACTGCAGAGATCCAAGCTTTTAAGTATACGCAAACAATGAACGATTTCCTCAAAATACAGGGACACTACTCTACCAAAGCGATTCTACCCCTTAAATATGCTTTATGTCGTTTTTCTAAGGGAGTGAAAGGCTTAATGCATCTATAGTTGGCCACACAGTTGGAAGATGCTTTAGACCAAAGATTATATTAAACTTCTAGACTGTACGACTTCATGCATCGAAAACACAAGCAACTGTTTCGAGATATCAGTTACATATTATAGCAGTTGCATTACTCTCTTTTGGATAATAGATGGCACTGCCTGATTAGGGACGCATCCCATAGTGCATTAGGATGATAATAAAAATGAGATGATATGCTGTTCTGTTAAGCTTCGCGCGTGACTGTCTTGTCTTGTCTTTGTCTTTGCGTTTGTTTAGTGTGAAGTGTGTTTATTAAAGAAATGTTCCCGAAAACATGCGTCCACTGCACAGATCATAAGGATCTTCATACCACCCCAATAGGATCAAGTTTCCTTCATTATTGTTCAACTGTAAAGTGCTGCTATTTCCCACTTTTCTTCATACATCAATACATTTTCGCTTAATGTAAAATTCCAGTCATTGAAAATAGGTTAAAAATATGTTAAATATTAAATTCCTGTTATAATAAAATGAAACACAAAATTATAAAATTCAGTTTTATACATCTGGGAGATGTGGGAAAAAAGAGCACAGTTTTAAGGCATTTTTCCCCCCATTTACTACTGGCCAGAAAATGCTTATCAACCAAAACCTGCAAAATACACGTTGAAGTTCTGAATGATAAGATACAGCTCGATACATAATTTATCGCAACAGAAAGCTTCGAAATCCCCTTTAAGAGCTCCGCGATGTGTAAAGAAGCTCTCTTGTATTGCAGCTGAAACCGCCTTCTGACAAATGAAATAAAACCGGAACAAATGAACAAAATAAAAAAGGAAGATATTTCAAGACTTGTGATGGCAGCAGAATAAAATCAAATAAAATGTGTTCGATATCGGAAACAGGTTTTGATATAAATAAAATAATTTAGCATCGAATAAAGCAACACCTGAAAAGTGTTTCCCGAGGAAAGAAGGATGTTTCCCTCGGATGGGAAGATACATTTTTTAAATACTTTTTGTCGTAACAGGACGATGCACTATACGTTTTTATAATGCGTTCTCGTTTATTTATGTAATATGGAATCTTTAATTTATATACAGTAAAAATATAAGATTTAGTATAAAATGTTTTTAAAAGTAAAAAGAATTTTAAAAGATCAGTTTCGTTTCAAAAAGCAATCAGCATATTTATTGCATTATCAATTTTTTTGAAACAAAATTATAATTTTTATAGCTTATTTTTCCATTCACCAGAACAAGAAGTTGCATTCTAACAGATTTTGTACTGATTGATTCTTCCATTTTATATGAAAAATGCCAAAATTCTTATAGCTTCTGTAACAGCCATAATTAAAATTTAAAAAGAAAAAACTTTTGAAGACACAGTTAATTTTCTTCTTATTAGTACACAAAGGAAAGAACATTTAAAAAATATCTTATTTTATCATTTTGTATTTTTTAGTCAATTATATTCTTTAGTTATTTTAGGAAATTATCATTGAATCTTTACTATTAGCGTTTAGTAAATTCATTACTAGATGGCGCTTGAAACTCAGTTATTAGTTGAGAGTTAAGTTCTAAAAAATCAAAGTGTAGTTTTTTCGTAATAGAACACAAAAGAATTTTCAAATTTCAAAATCATAAATCATCAGTGAGTAAATGGAAGTCCAATTTTAAAATTCCATTTTTGCAAATTTGAAACAGATAAAGTTAAAGAAAACTATGTTCAGTCTTGAAGAAATCTTATAAGTCGAAATGATTGAAAGTTATTGAGTTATCTAAAACATATTTGTTAAGCATTGCTAAATTTATAGTATTTGCAATAATGAATAATAAATCAGAGACTAAAAAGAAAATCTCTCTTTTAGAAAATGATTGAAATCTGCTTTTAAAAATTGTTTTTATTGATTTTTTCAGAAATTTGTTGTTTGCAAAATTAGTAAAGGTGATTGTGAAACCAAATCTATTCGTTCACGTATAGGATGAAAAGGATAAAAATAAACAAAAAAATAGAGTGTAATTATTCAGTCCATTTATTTTAATATGAATTCATTTTTTAAAAAAATGACATTAATCACAATTCCTTTTAATTTACATGTAAAAAATTTCGAAACAGATATGCGATTCATTTCTAAAAATTTCAAAAATGCATATAAAGTAAGTAAAAATTTAAAAAGGACAATTTCAAATATTTG
This sequence comes from Argiope aurantia, assembly GCA_026543865.1. NCBI lineage: Eukaryota > Metazoa > Arthropoda > Arachnida > Araneae > Araneidae > Argiope > Argiope aurantia. The sequence goes on from JAPMOR010028638.1 coordinate 931,314, forward strand.
AAAAAATAAAATTAAAATATCATAAAAATCATATTATTTTTAAGCACTAAAACTTGCTTCATATTTGTAAAGATGAAATTTTGTATTGATTTTACATTTATTTCCTCATATATTATCCTTCTGAAATTCTATGCAATTGTGCGTTATTGATGGAAAGTAATATTTTAATATTTTCATGACTTATTTATCGACTCATTGCTTCTTTGTATCTAGTTTGAACTCAGTCAAAGAATGCAAATTTAAGACATAAAAAATTATCTCAAATAAATTATTATAATAACCTATACTTATAATAATGAAATATAGGTAAAAAAATAAAAATTAATTAAAATAAAAATAATTTCTACTTTTTTACACAGATAAGAGTTTTTATATTAATAATAACCAATAAAATATGCCAACATAAATAATAGCTAAAACTACTATTTATTTGATTCTAATAAATATATTTGTTTTATAAAATGATGTGTCTTAAAGAAAGAGTTTAATTTCTCAAATACAGGAAATACATGCATAGAATATTCAAATTTGCCATGATTTTTTTTTGGCGGCTAGCAGTCGAAAGTAACAAAATTCCAAAAATGCGCTTCAATCTACTCACGTTTTCCTGAAAATACCACGATTTTCCAAAGAGTATTATGCTGAGAAATCTTGACATTTTTGGATAACAATGCTTAGATCTGATTTTTCCTCACCGAAAATATTTCTTAGAAATAGAGGCAAAAAAATTCATTTTTTGAGTGTATGTGACACTTTTCTCCTTGTTAAATTGTCGCCAAAGGCTACTTCAGAAAATTTTCACCAAATCCAATAACAGATAAACCACGCGCCATTACGAGGCATCATAAAATACATTATGAGGAAATTTCCTTCTTGCCTTAAGGTGCAGCCAATAAGACCGCAAACCGAAAAATTAATAACACACACCGGGGGGAAAGTAGAAAATGACTCGCATCTCAAAGCGTGTCGCGGAAAGACAAGAAAGAAAATATCGTCGAGTCCAGTAAATGAATCGATTTATTTGCAATCATCTTCGCTCGAATAATGCCAATCTTTTTACCTGAAACTGAAAGAAATGGAAGACAACTGCTCGAGTTAGAATGAGAATAAATTATGGGACTTTAATTATTTCAGTGTGGTGAAGGGTTTATATTACAGCAGTCAAGTTAATAAAATTGTTTTATATTTTTATTCTTATACAAATTATTACATTGCAGAGAATCCTCTTATCATTTGCAATATTAATTTTAATTCAAATGAGAATATCAGATGCACCAAATGGTAGTTTTGATTTGTCGTTTTTCTAATAATTGCAGAGTGAATCAAAAGAATTTCAAAAGCTATACATATAACTCAGTTTCAGGCCAGGATTCGGTTGGCGAGAGATTCTGTATCCAGTTTGAGTCACTGAGGACGCGGTCATACGTCAAAGCATGCGGAACAGAGTCATGCAACATATAATGTCAGTTCACTTTGTTTGAGAAATATTTGAACTTATTTGCAAACTTCGCATCTAAACAGTGATTCTAAAAAATTACGCCGTCAAAGTGTTAAGGTTATAATTACCTCAGGTGGAGGCTCTACCGACTATTGAATATGAATAAATTTCGTTTCTCTCTTTCATCACAGGTGCCCAATTGCTTATTGGTAGACAGTGTATTTTCTATATGACAATACAGTATTTTAAAACTTTATTGTCGCTTAATCGAGTCATTTCATTTTAATTCAATATTTGACTTGGTAATAATTTTGAGAAAAACATTCTTTAATAACCCTTAAAAGAGCATTCTTTAATATTTTGATAAAAATTAGAATTTTAGGATCAAAAAGTAAAAAATAATTTAAATGAAAATGCTTTTTTTTTTGCACATTAAAATAAAGAATGAAGTATGAATGCTGTTTTATAAAAATCATATTTAAGAATAGATTTCTACATCTCTTCATAAAATATTCTCTTTGGACATTTATTCAGGAAAGATAAAATAAAATGCCAGCACTGCAGAGGAAAAAAAATTAACATTTATTTTAATGGTTCCTTGGAAATGAATTTCCTGGATTTATTGTTTGAGTGAAATAAAATAAGACCTGGATCAATGATCGGATGTTCCTTTTTAAGTCTCAATGTCAATCAAATAATACAAGAGACTCGCACAGATGTCCCTGCCGCTTTATAATCGCAAAATGTGATTAGCTCAAAGTCAGTTTTGGGAAGCATTCATATTTTAAAGTATTTTAAATTTGAAAAAAAAAAACTCCCTCTTTTTTAAATAATAAAACTCGAAATTTCTTTCAAGATTGTATTTAGTATTTGAAAAATAAAGAAAAATTCATGAATAAAGAAAATCTTAACATGTTTATGTGAAATAATAATAAAAGTAAAGAAGCACTCTTGACTTCTTAACATTTGAACCTCTTTATTTTGCACAATGAGATTTCTACCCAAGTATTTATACACAAAATTATTTGATTTTGATAATATTTCTATTTTTTTTTTATCATTTTACACAATGAGATATTTAATAAGAGTCACTAAAAGTATTACGTTATAACAGCATGAAAATTTATTAACAGTTTTGTGTTTATGTTTTCAGTAACAGTTTCATGTTCTATGTCTGATGAGTCATCCTTTCTCCTTCAGCCGCCTTCCTCATTGGAATATTAGATTTTTTTTTATATATAAATTATATCAGATATTACGTTTTTCAAGGAATTTCATAAAGTCCTCTGAAGTTTAGAAAAAAAGGTGTCCATTAATAATAGCATCAAAAAAAAAAGTAAAGAAATTGGAATATCCAATATTTTTTTTTTAAATTTAATCTCTGGAGAAATTTCTTTCTTAGACATCTAGGTATACGAAATAAGTACCTTAATTTTGCTAAGCGTCATTTGGACATCATTTAGAAAGAATGAATAAGATGAATAAGAAAATATTAAAAACTAAACTAGAAAAAATATTTAACAAAAAAAAAAAAGCCTTGTCTTTAAATTTTCAAATTTTTAAACATTTCTTTTTTTTAACTTGATAAATATTTTAAAAATTTATAATTCTTTCTAGTTAACTTCTTAATACTGCAAAGCAAGGTAGTTTGAACTAAAGTGTACAAAAAAATTTATTATTAAATAATTTATTAAGTTAAAATATGTGGACTCTAATGGCAATGTAAAAATTATTTTAGCATTCAAAACATACGCAAAAATAGTTTTAAAAAAATCAATGGTAATAAAAGGATAAAAAAATCATGTATGACATGGTACTATCAATTCATGATTCTATTTTCTAGAGCGTAATGATGAAAAAAGAAATTAGTATCATGTTTGAATTTAAAAGTTGAACTTTTATTAATAAGTTTGAGGAAAATATGCATCAAAACTTCAGTCTCTCTGAAAATAATAAAAAAATAATATAGTTATAATATTAAGTGTGATTTCTCTTTATCCTAATGAGATGGATTGTTTTTACCTGAGCAATTATGAAAACAGAAATTAAATAATAAACAAATATTCCTTTATTACTGCACAAATAGTTTTTTTAAACACTCATATATTCATATGATTGAAATGATACTTACAAATATTACACCAATGATGTAAATTTACGGTTAACTATACGAGTCACTACATTTATTGCATAATAATTCATAAATATTGTTTTCAAATATATTACAGTCAAGATATGAAATAAAAAGATAAAAATCATATGTCCCGTATGTAAATTTTAAAGCAAATAGCAACGTAAAGTGTAACATTAAAATTTTTGCCGTCAAATTAAACTATTTTTTTTATTGTAGTCAATAATACCAAACTATTTTTTTTTTATTTAGTCCAACTGCAAAAGCAGGCGATAAATAGATTTTATGAAACAAAAAAAAATCAGACTTAATTTAATTATGACAGTAAAAAATATTTTTACAAATTATGGTTAAAATCAGATTAAAACAATTTACTAACATTTTAAATGATGCCTCAAAAACAAATATGTTATTTCTAGAAAGATATCTTTTGGATTTATTCAGTGGGGCAAAAATAGAAAATAAATACTTTCACATTTTTGATAAGTTTTATATAATTATTTTTAAAAAACTTTTCTCTTATTGAGTATCTACTGTGCAAGTAGTAACGACGAGCCACATTTGGCAACTCTAGGTCCCTACAGATTTTTGCTTTTCAATTCATAGAAAATATGCCAGCTTAAAAGCATTAAAATATTTGCTTTCCGAATTCATAAAAGAAATTTTCATCAACTTCTTTTTTATAATATGTAAAAACATTATCAAATGCTTGAGAAAATTCGTTAAGCAATGCTTATTTGCACCACTAGTATACTGTGCAAGACCCCCTACCTTATCTTGCATTATTTCACTCAAAATTATTCATACTATTTCATAATATAGTATTTTTACTATTGAATTACGAATAATATGACAAGACTTATATTTAATTGCGTCATTTCAGTTCCTCTTAAAGCAGTGTCATTTATTTTGTTTTCTCAGAGCATGCAAGAGTACATAATGTTCCACCAGCGTTATTATTAAAATTTTGTATTAAAAAACTGTTTTTATGAAATTTATTGCAAACATCTTCCTCTTGCCTCTTTCTTTATTGAAATGACTTCTCTATCGTAAGCTAATGAATTGAAGAATTAATTAAATAATTTTCTGAAACTAGTTTAATTCGCAAGCAATTTTTTTTGCTGACAAAATTGAGTAGGTCCTTATTTTGCCTGACAATTTCATTTAAATGCCCTCCCCCCGACAAAAAATACTTATGCTAAACCATAGCTTCAATGCATTGTAAAGAATGCAGACGACCATTATTTCTTCATCTTACAATAAAATGATTATTGTAGAATAAACAATTTATTTCTGTGCAGACAAAAATAAAAAGAGGATTGAAAGACTTAATCCAATATGCTATTACACAATCTTACTTTTAATGCTCATTTTACAATTTTTTTTTTTAATTCAATGCACCAGTTTTCAGCAAAGTATCTTTTGTTTACAAAGTGAATTCAAAAAATTAGTTGAAAAATGAATTTTAACGCATTAATAAATTGAAATACGACTTTCATTGAAGATTTTTGATTCTCGCTTCCGGTACGAATTGCTTCATTTTGCACGAAAGCTTCAAGTGTTGTTTAAAAAGTCTGTCTCGTTTCATGAAACGGAAGAATTCTTTATTGATTATTCTGGATGACGTCAGAAATATTTCGATAGGAAGGAACATAAGGAAATCATTTTGTAACGAGAGAATTCTCATTATTCTGATTTATGAGATGATTTTTGCGAATGGTTGCTTCGGAAATAAAATGAAATTAAAGTTTAACATTATTTATTCCCGCCAATAGATCCATTAAAGAAAAAAAAAATATTTCATGCTCTATTGTGTGCAAACAATTTTTTCAAGAGATATAAAATCATGATGGATATATTAGGAATTAAATATTCGTAAATTTTATTTGTAGTCACTTCTACACATAAAATTTTATGAGTTATTCTTGGATATATCTAGAATTAAAGTATACCAAATAATAGATAAATTTTTAACGCATTTTAAGATAAAAACTGGGAAAAGATAATAAAAAATAAGATTTTTAAAAAATTCACATTTCTAATCTTATTATTCAAAATTTACGAAATGCTGAAATGAGATGTATTAGCAGACTCTTGGTAAAAGTGGAAAACCGTTTTAATTTTTTAATAAATTGAATTTTTTTCACTATCATATTTGCAACAATTTTAACCTAAAAATCAAATGTGTAGCAGGAAATTCAGATTTCTGATATTACAAAAAGTATGAAGCAAGTCGGCCTTTACAAAATGAAACAAATGAAATGAAAATATAAAGAAACAAGAATTTAAAAAAAATGAAATGTTCCTTTTTCTCACAAACGCATACTGAAACTCATATCGAATCCTCAATTGAAGATTTCATTTCATGAATTTAGAAATTTGACATTACACAAGATTGAAAAATGTTAAAATTATTGGCCCATAGGTTAAAATTATAATTCCAATTTAGATCAAGTTAGGGTGCATCAAAATTAATATTCATTGATGATAACCTGAAATTTGCCACCAACAATCATATCTTCATCTTTTTTTAAATTTTCTTTTCTTTTTTAGAATTTTTCAAACAAAATAATGTCTATTTTATTCTATTAACCGTTTAAAGGGCCATTTTTTTCTAGTCATATTATGTTAAAATATGTTGAGGCTTGAAATGAGAATAAGAAAAGGGATTCATTTAGCTTATTAGATAAATTATATTTAATTTAATTAATTAACTCGGTTAATTAATAATTAAGTACAAATCAAGACACATCATTTTGTGTGAGATAAAGAACTGAAGCATCTGAGTTTCTGTCTTTCTAAAAATATTTGTCAGAACCAACCTACATCATTTCATACAAAGATTTATAAATTTGGTGGGAAGCATACTTTCCACGGCCCTAGAAAGAGTCAAAATGCTAACAATTACCAACAATCATAAAAAAGAAAAAAAAATCGATGTTTGTCTTCCAATATTTGTTTTCAAAACACTTAAAACTTCTAAAAAATGCTAAAATACCAAACATGGACACTTCTGTGAAAAACAATACTTTCTAATAATTAATGATCCTCTTTTTCTCTCTTTTTCACGAAATGTATTTATATCAGTCATTCACGATAAACAATTCTTCTTATTTGACCGAAGAAGAAAAAAATGGCGTTACAATCGGGAAGCAGAAGCGGGCGGTTTATTAAAGAATCGGCATTTAATCCATTAAACTAATTCTGTTGGGACTCATTAACATTGTGGGAAATCTGAAGAATTTCTTCCTGAATTCTATCGTTTTTTTTTGTTTTGTTTTGTTTCGAGCTGTTTGATCTTTCCTTCTCCGATGATTGAGCATGTGAATAGATGCTTTATTATGTTGACTCTTGAAGAGAGCTTCTGAAGAAGAGAAATAATTCCAGTTTCTACGATTTACTTTCTTGAAGCGTTAATGGATATCACTTAGCTTTTGTCATCAAATGTACGATGCATTACCGATTAATACCGATAAAATTCACATTTCCTTAAAAGAAGCAAACTCTTTTTTATTGGATTGAAACAGTCGCCTTGCTATGCAATTAAAATACGTTGAAATATCAAAACGTGTCATATGTTAAATTTAGCGAAACAGTTATTTTTATGCAAAAACCATTGCATAGGTTTGCTTCGCTCAAATCGCGTCGAGAGTTCCCATCAAAATACGAATAGTTTTGATGCGCGACAAAATGATCTTTTGCTCATTGCGATTTTCTCATATATAAAATATCACATTTTGCGCCTTTTTAAAAAAAAATAATAGATTTATCGGCCAAGTTTGTGTCACAGTTTTCTGTGATCTATGAAAATTAGAGAAAAAAAATGATTATTTTATTACTATAATATTAATTTGTAAAGACTGGATTATTTAAGTGAAATTCTACATGACATTTCTGAAAATACTTAAAATTCATTCAAACTACTAATATTGCACAAATTCAGAACAATATTTCAGTAATAGGAGTACAGATTTTGAATTCTTTATTTATCCTGCTTTAGAAACCGTGACATTCAATATTCTTTAATGTTTAGTCAAATATTCACCATCCAGTATTCGATAATGGAGACCCTATGATATAGTAGTTAACAGGAAAAATGAATCAATTCTAGATACTTCTTCGAAGTTAAAGAGAAGATAAAAATCTGTGAAATCTAGAAGACTTTTAAAAAGAGTGCTTAAGTCTTTCTTGTTTTGGGGAGCATAGCAAATTTTTAAGGACACATTCCATCCTTCTTAGGAACCTGTGTTCGAATTTCTCTAAAATCCGCCTTAGAGTTGCGGAATTGTATAAAGTCTAAACAAATGGGCAATGAATTATAAAGATTAAAGTAGAATCGCCCCTATTTCTTAAGGATGAAAAAATTTAATATTGAAAATTTGTTTAAAGTACCGGACCGTTTTACTTTGCAATATTTCGCTGTTATATTAACTACAGAAATTATACATTTAACATATATGGAATATGGAAAATATTTCTGCCCATTAAATTTATAGAAATACAACAAAAATAATTTAAACTGGAAATCAGCATTGTAAAATTATCTTATGACAATTGCTTCCATGACTAGTCTAATCTATCCAATCTAGATCAATAAATCAAAGCCAGATATCACATACTGCATTAATTAAAAATATTTCAGAATCCAATGATCTCATTTCATTCTTTAGTATAAACAAAACTGACGACGTCATTAATAATATTCAAAATGAATAGAAATAAATACATTTTAAAAATGAGAATCGTGCAATTATTTCTTTTGATTGAACTGTTTGTTTAATTCATTGTATTAATCCTTTCAGAATGTATTAATAATGATTTAATAATGGGGTTTTATTGTAGAATAAAAGGAAATTACTTTACAATTTTCTGAAAAGAGTGATCATTTTATAATACGAAAATTATAACTAAATTATCGTCTATATATTATTTACAGAGGGCAGAAACAATCAGCTCTAAAATAGTCTCATTTCTTATCTATTTTTATTTGCTATAGGATAAATTCTCACAAAAAATTATTTCCACAGTAGGAGCACGAACTTTACATAAACAAAGATTTTTTTCTCTATTACTAGTTCTTTTTAACTTTTTAAATTAAACCAATAAATAAAAGGTTTTTCCGATTCATGATGGAATAAAGTACGTAGAATAATATTTAATATTATATTTGCCTGGTGGGAAAAGAAATGAAATATATAAAGTTTTCAGTAAAATGTAAAAGAGTGGCACTAAGTATTAAAAAAAACGATTGATCAACTTTTTGTTTTCATTTTTTTCGTCAACCGTTTTCCTCTAGCCGCGATTTTCCACAAAAACAGCATACGTTTCAGGCAGATACTCATGGAATCTTAATCCATGGATTCCATCTTATTCCACAGATTTTACTTGATTTTTTTTTTCATGTTATTTCTAAACGAATAGAATGTTACGAGTTCTATAATGAAATACTTTTCTTCTCTGTTTCTTAGCTGTTTGAAAAATGTAACTTATCGAAGCATAGTACAAATTCCTTTTTTTTTATTAATAAATATTTTTGGCTCTTCAATGAGGCAGGGAAACTAAATTATATATTTAAAAAAAACTGTAAATATTTGCAAAGGCATGCAGATTAAAAATCAGTTTGATAGACGTAAATTCCAAACATAAAATACTAAATTTTTACTAGAAGGTGCATCGTATGTTCATAAAAATTCCAGATAGGTTCGGAAAACTATTCTTATTCATAAAGCTATGTTTGCATATGATTTTTTTCCTTCATATTATACAGAAATAACGCTTTTAATTGTACTGATAAGATTATCGAATTGCGTCTCAAGATTGGCGCTTGCAGACGCGACACAAAACAAAAGATTCAAAAATCGTCTGCAGAATAATAAAATGCAAAAGCATATTTCGTATACTACGCATATTGGCAACACATATATCCCGAAATACTCCTCCCTTCCCCCTTTTTTCTTTGTCGAGCATATCCCAGCCGTGATTGGTGGACCGCTTTGCGATCTGCATGACGTCACGGTACCTTGCAGGATCCGGTAATTGACGTCAGCGGATGTGAGCAGCGCAGGTAAAACCTGCGCAGAGCGACCACTTGTTGATCAGCTTCCAAAACTTTAAGGGAGAGAAAATTGATTTTTGTCGAGTTATTTTTGCATCTAGCATAGCTGTGAGAATGCCGAGAACGAAGTACGACGCAGTTTGGGTTAAAAAAAAAAAAGAATTACGGAATAATATGATATGTCATTTTTTCTATTAAATTCTTTTGCTTCATTTTTTAAATTTAAACTAAATGAATAAAACATTAAAAAAATAATAATTACTCTTACGTAGTTTCTTAACATGTTCTTTTTGAGCAACTACGCATGGAACATAACGTTTTTGAAATAAAATAATGTGAATTATATGTAATGAATTTTGTATATAGAAGCCAGATTTCATTTTGTTTTAAAATTAAATTATTATTAGAATCTTCCAGACGCTAAAAAAATCATGGAATAAAATCTTCCGATCCATTTATGGATGAACAAGCTCTTCGTGTCTTCGTATTTTTAAATAAAAATTAATATGATTATTGCCTATTAGCATTGCCATAACTATATATAAATTAAAACAAAGATAATTCGATTCAAAATTTCTATTTAAATAATTTAAGTAACATTTCAATTAATTTTTTGGACTGAAAAGTGGTCAGTGATCTTTGGAGACGACATGTGCGAAATTTCTTTGACATTAGATATAAACTGTCAATTTATGTAATTTCTCACTTCTTGATGCTATCTATTCTTCTGAAACGTAATATCACTTATGTAGTGATTCATAGAAAACGCAGGTATGAATGACAGGAGATAGTCTTTTAATCTAAATAAGTAAATTTGATAACTTTTTAAAAACCTATAAAAACATTGACAAAAATTCAACAAAATAAAGGCGTAATATCAGAAAATAAAGGTAGAATAATTCAAAATCCCACAACTGATTAGCAACTGAGAATATATAATTTTTATAGAAATATCTTTATCTATTCAATTTTTTATTTAAATCTGAAAATTATTAAAAATTGGAGAGAAAATTGTTCGGAAACGAAATTGGTATAATGGAATAGTTTTTCTCCGAAGTTGCTGCGATGAAATGGTATATTTTCGATTACTTTCTAATTAATTGGATATTTCACTAGCTTCTGCACATTGAAAAGTTGACGGTATTCATTTTCTGAAATGAAACAATAAATATGTTTAAGATTTGTTTAAATTCGAGCCAGTTCTTTAAGAAGAGACGAGAAATATACACAGAAACAATGACTTTCATTTATATTAATATAAGAATATCTGAAATAAGTTTTTAGAATCTTTTATATTTATAAATCAGATTTTCAAATAAGTTAAATTTTTAAAATACATTTGTTTATTTTGAAATTAGGAAGATTTACTCCCTTGAAATTGGAAAAAATATCAATAATGAAGTTAAACAAAGCATTGTTGAGGAAATCATTCAGATCAAGTTAACTATAATTTTTTTCAATCAGTAATAAATAATAAACTCATTGATCTGAAGCGCTAAAAGAGTTGCTGAAATCCGAGCGCTGCTCGTAATGAAAGGACTCATTACCCCACCATTAAATATGTTCCTTTAATTATAATTATTTAATTATTTAACTTATAATATGTTCCTCATGAGTGTTTAAAATATTATTTTATTCAACAGTGATCTTCATATTTAAATTTATACAAACTAGATTTTTTTAAGAAAACCCAAATTCAACTACATACACTAATTTTCCAAATTAAAATAACTAGAATACCTAGAACATTTTGTTATTTTGAATAAATGGTTTATGAATTACGAACAATTGAAATTTGGAACGATAAATAAAAGCTTTTAATATATTCCGTTTAATAACTTCCCGTTTTTAATCGATTTCAAGATAGAATGAATCTTTGACAATAACTTATACTTTATTGAAAACAATTAATAAGCACGATAAAAATTTTAAGACCATTTTTAAATATGAAAGTATATTTTATATTTAACAACATTTTAACTCATAAGTTAAAAAAATTAATAAAGATACACTATCATTACAATGTTAAACGAAATTTATAACATCACTATTTCAAATTTTACCCGTTTCCAGCAAGTCATTTTTAAGATATATAGATTATTATAGAATCAGTTCCTTTCTGAGTAACACAATTTATGCTTTCTTTTGTGGAACATCTCAACTTTACACGAAGATTCCCCGGCAGGGATTTTTGAAAAAGTCTCGCTTCCCCCATTGCAGTACAATTCAATTTTATCTTCTTAACTAATGACGGGGGGCGGGAAGGAAGGGATGCAAGATTCTATTTTGCTTACATATGAGGCGAACTTTCGATTGGGATAAACAATAAATTCTGCAAAATCTTAAATTGGAAAAAGCATAGAAGCAAGATTCGCTTTAAAATATGAAATTATTTAGCGTTAAATGTATGAATAAATAAAACATTATTGAAAATCAAAAGTAACTCAGACGTGTAAATAATGTACCGCCATTAGATTTTAACAAAATATTTTATTTTGATGGAACCTAAGAATCATTTGTTATCAATTGTTATTCATTTATACTGTTACTGATGGAAAGCATTAAGTATAAAATAAAATTTAACAGTGATTTCAAATGTATTTTGGTAAAACTTGAACGTGCCTATCAGCAGCATTGCGCCATCTTTCTTTCAAATCTAAAGGAACCATTTATAAAGTTCGCTCTGTCTTTTTCTTTACAAGTTGCTCCAGAAAGGTTTTCATCTCTGATTGTTTCGTTCATACTGAGAATTTTTCATCCTATTAAATCATATGCCCCGAGAATACTGTTAAACATTTACCTACACTCACATCTATAATTGAAGGAAAATTCAGTATCACGCAGAAATCGAACTCGAAAGTAAAATTCTCACCTGTAGAATTTCCATACACATCTTCAAGAATAATATGGAAATTTCAGGATGGCTGGTCACAACTGCGAGAGTTCAGAGAGGGCTAAAGGGACAAAGAAGTAAAATGGATCGCATATGCCCTGTAAGCCGTATCATATCACGTATGTTATGCACTTGTCCTAACGCGGGACCTTTGTATAAATGGTAACAACAATGAATCGAAATGGAACTTTGCGTAAATATCCTTTTGTTAATGGTAATCCCCCCCCCCCCCCACCTTAAAGGTTACAAGAATGGACAAGGGAAAAGAAATCAGCCCCTCCTAAAACGATGACCGTTAGGACTCCTTTCAAATCTAATTTAATCAGCTCGATCCGTCTTCGTCGAACTTCCAATACATATCAAATTGCCGATACATATCAAATTTTCGATCATTTCGGGATTTCGATAAAGATTGAATTTGTATGATTATTGATTATGAATACTTTACGAATATCTTTTTGGATTTCAAAGCATTTTTTGTATATTGGTGGAAAATATGTGATGTTTTCTTTTTTTTTCTTTTTAATCCACTTGTTTTTCTGTAATATGCACTTTTATATTTCTAAAAATGCGTCATTTTTCTTGTTTATATCTTTAAAAAGTGCTCTTTTCCAATTTCCTCATGTATTTTTTTTTATAACAGTATTTTATTTTTTATCGAAGATAAAGATTAGGTTTAATGGATAAATTTTATTACTCCGATTTATTTCACAATCCATGATTGGATAGCATGTCGCTCTTTTTTCAAATTTTCTTTTCTTACTCTTTTTTTTATTTATGTGCTTTTCTATTTTCAAACATTTTGGATTGAATTAAAAATTCCTGCATTCAAATTCAATTCCTGCACTTAAGAAATTTTTGTGAAATTATTATTTTTCTGTTTTTAATATAGAGATATTTTAGTGGTAATTTTTCAATTTTTTAATTGCTTTTATATAATCCTTTTCTTATTTTCCCACTTCATTTTAACTTTTCAGAATTTACTTTAATTTTAATTTTTTAAATTTTTATTTCGAATTTTATAATATGACAAAATATTGATAGAATAATTAGATATAATAGATAATTAGCGAACATTTTAATATTCAGAAACATAACTTTGTATTTCAGCGCTGGTAATTTTTCATTGAGCTTATATTAATAATGATACATAATGGCAAATTTCCTTTTATTTGGTCTTGAACAAGATCTTTCCTAAAATTTTAAAAATATTCATTCATCCGTAAATAAATGTACCCACCATAATATTTGTTATTACTGTTTTATTCATTTCGAAATTTATACTTTTCGTTTCTTTTTAAACTTTGAAATAGTAAATTGAATGATTAATTTTAATTATCTAATAAAAATCTAGTGAATATTTAAATTAATTCTGCCAATAATACTATTAAAATGTGAATAAAAAATTATGCAATTCATATATAAAATTAATTTTTCAATATATCAGATTTCGAATTTGGGTTTGTTTAAACTACTTTATTTTGCTTGTCAAAGGCATTATTATGTCCTTTATCTTTTGTTTTTATGAAGAATGAAAGAAACTAAAGTTTTTTTTTAAAAAATCAGCAGTAAAAAGATAAATTTTAAAAATTAACATATTTTTTTAAAAACGTAATATGATAAATTGTAACATGCCGACATGGCTTTGGTGTTAACACTTTTTATTAAAGAAGTTTTAACACAATTATTTTCTAACTATTTTTATTGAAAAGAACACGAATATTTTTTTTATATTTTATAAAAATTCCTTTTTATTTGGTGTCGTTCCGATTAGTAAGTACGTTAAGAGATGCAATTTATAATTTATATTAGCTGAAATTAAATAATGATATCACGATATATCGAAAATGTTGATATATGTTGGACGACATATCGCGACGAGGAAGTTCGGTCATCGCCCTAGACATAAGTGTATTGATTCTAATTAAATAAATGTATGCATTTTGTATTCATTCTTAATCCTATTTCATCGTTCCTAACGGTAGACTTAAAAATAATAATAAAAAACATTTATATTTCTCAAAGTAAAATTATCGCATTTATGACTGATGCGAAAACTTGTTTAAAAGGAATTATGAACAGAATAACCTGTTAATTCCACTTGCTTACTTTAAAACAACTTTAAATCGTTTTTTGTTTCGATCATTTTGGATCCATTTCGCTAAAATTCATATCTCCTGATTTCTCACTAAGCATAATCATTTTAATGGCCAAAGAAAGGAAAAGTGGAAGATGATGCAAATAGAAATAAGCAGAAGGCCTCTTATAAGAATTGATTTTACGTACTTTGAAAAAGGCTATACTTTCAAGTTTAATAACATATTCCCTTTTATTTTAACTTTTATAAACTGCTAACAATAGGAATTGTTCGGATACTTCTTTCGATGGATTGTGCCAGTAAAATAAATAAAATGTTACAAACACAAAATCAAATGTTTGACATTCAATAATTAGTGAATAAAAAGAATCGCATTAATACACCTACCTTCTGTTTGAAAAATGTCGAAGGTGCATGTGAAGTGCTGTGAAAACATATAGATTGTTTGAAAAAAGAGCTGCAGAAGTAGTAAACTGACTTTAAAATTTTTCATGGGGTCCGACCACCATTTGGTGGAGGCAAACGATACGCACGTGTAGTCTGGTGTACCGAAATAGACCAATTCCAACGCACTGCGCAACAAATTACTCATAATGTGGGACACTAACCATGTAAAATGGATGCGTTTGAAAAGCACTGTGCAGTGCCCCGCAAAGTACCATCATTTGAAAATGCGTTTCTTCGAGATAGTTACCGAATAAATAATTGTATCCAATGAATCATTATAAATCTTTTGATGCTTTTCTAAATGAAAAGTGAAAGCTTTATCGAAAACTGGCGCTTCTCTAAATCTGTCTTTTCATTCAGATCAACCATGAGGCATACTCACAACGGAGTGGTGGGAAAGCTCTCTTTTCGTCCTCGTTATCAGACTAAGGTTTAAATCTTATTACGAAATTTCAGTTTAGGTTATTAATGCAGAAAGTAAAGCATGGATTTACAAACGAGAAGGGCAAATGTTACGAGATATCACAAAATTCATTAAAAGAGAATGACACCCAGATAATGTGCCCACGTTTCATGAGATGCAAATCCTTTTCAATGGCACAGCAACTCAGTTGCATGAATAACAGTCTGCAAGTATTTTAAGCAAGTCTGCTTGAAACAATTGAGTAGTTTGATATTTGTAATTCTATATATTGTCAATCTGCTTATAACTTGAAACGATGTCATTCAAACCGCTGTGCTGTGGCCCTTTTGTAATTTTGTATTCCATTTATTTTGTTTTCTGCAGCTTGTCTGATATATTCTTTTCTCTTAATTATTTTATTGATCACAAGCCCTTAGTAGCTGGCCTTCGTTGAATTTGCAATTCTGTGCTCTCTTGTAAAAATGACTTGTTTGAATATTCCTGACCTGAAACTTTTTTGGGGAATTCTGAGTAGCAAGAAATTGTTCCACAATGCTTTCAAAAGCTACTTTTTCCTTTAATCAATACATTAAAAAAAAGAAAGAAAAAATGAATTTATTTTAAATTTTTAAAGGTTATATGCGCTAGATCAAAAAAGTCTTATTGGAATGCAGAATGAAAAAGGACTCGGTTTTGTAAATATTTTAGGTCTTTTGATTTTATTTTCTTGATTTATTAATTGCATTTGATCAAATATTTCAGGCAAGTATTTACATTTTATTTTACCCATAAACACTCTGTTCTCATTTTAAAAGTTAAACCTTACCTTCATTTGCTAAAGTTACAACTTTGCAATTTTCTAGTAACATATTTAATCAGCCATTATATTCATCCGTTTCATATCCAATATGTCTGACTCTTTCGATTGCAAATTTTACTCTTCAAGTCAGAAAACTGACAATGACTTTTCACGCCAAGCAAACAAAAGACTACTACTGATTGTTATGTAAGCTAACGATAATCAGTTACTAATACAAATCGTTTTTCATTTTTTTACATTAATAGATCTCAAAAATAATTAAAAGTTAATCTAGAGTTTTTGAAACCTTTTTTACTTCTTTTTGACATCCCGTTGGTATCTGATGCAGCATCAAAAGATAATAAAAAAAAAAGAGATTCGGTATATTTTAATTCGTGAAATTAATTAGTTTTTATGAAAAATGCAGTGAAGCCTTTAAAAGAATTGCCTTCTTAAATCACTTACTTAACTGTTTTTTCGTCTAACATGAAAAACTTCCGATCTTTTGATTGAATAAGATGTACATTTTTAATATATTTTTGATTTGATTAACACCTATGAGTTATTTAACATTTCCGTTGATTAATTTTACGAAACTATTCTATTTTATTAAAATTTTGTTGTTCTGTCCCTTTATAAATCATAAATTAATTCTTAAAAATGCATATAAGAGGAGAAAAAGTATTTTAATGTTTTAAATTTGTAACTTAATATTCCATCACATATTCGACTAAAATTTAATCATAAAAAACATCTTTTTCTTTTAATATAAGTGAATTTAAACGAAATTCTTAGTAACTGAAAATTTTCTTTTCAGCATCAAATTAAATAAGTCGCACAAAAATATTGTGACAAATCTTTTTTAGAAACTGAAATAATATATTTTTGCAGAAAGACAAGGGATCACAAATGACGTGCAAGAAAATCCCCCAAATCAGATATTTTAATAATTCAAGAGGATTTGTGCACTGAAATCAAGCAAAAATGAAGTCTACAATGCTAAAAATAATAATAATGAATTTTTCAAGTTATAATTTTTTAAACGCATTGTTCGATGTGCAACTTGTGGGACGAAGTATTTTAACAGAGCGATTGTAAATTCATTTCACATCAGGAAATATTTTCGAAATATGCAACAAATGAAAATGTTTGATGGAGATTTAAATTAAAATTACACCACGTTCATTTAATACTCTGTTCCAAAGGTGTACTCTTTTTTCATATGAATGCTTTTAGCATAGCATTAAACTCATGTTTCATTTCACCATCAATCAATATTTATGTCTTCAAATACCGAATATTAAAAAAAAAACTAATAAGACACTTTGGTTCATTTTTTTGTCAATGTAATAGCTAAATTCATTTGATAATTTTCACATGAGGAGTGGATTTTGCAACTTGTTACTTTTTTTTTTGTTCAATAAATAGTTTCAATTTTAGGAAAAACAAATTATTTCATTTTGAAATTTTAAAATTATTTCAAGGATGTTTTTATACATCTTTTGGTCTCTCGATATCTAAAAATAATGTTGATTCTGAAAAGAAATTCTATCAAAAACATAATAAATGTTTAATCTTTTTATTTAATTAAAAAGAAACTATTATTTAAGTGGCTTTAATTCCTTTATCTTAAGTTTTTAAAAGTTTAAAAGATTGGAGCATTAGTAGAAAAAAAAATCTTTAATAAATCTTGATATTACAAAAGCTCCATTGAAATGTGTATTTAATATTTAATATGTATTTAGTATTTAAATTTCTTAATGAAGTAATAGCTTACCTTATACGAATGCACAACTAAGCTGAATTCATGGACTAACAATTTTATTTTTATGAATAATCTAATCTGAAATGCAATAATATCTTTTTGACAAAGATTAAAAAACAAACAATCAATCACAAACATCATCGATCTAACTAAAGTAACAAAGCAGTCAATTGATCCAAAATGTAAAAATGGAAGGTTTTTATTCCCAACCAAACTACAATAATACAGCGGGGGCAAAAACGTATGATATATTGACGTTTCATATGCCATTTTTTCGTATGCTTGTGAAATAAGGGAAGTACATGTTTTGCTTCAGTCCTAATGAGTTTTCTTTCATTTGATTTTCACAGATATCCCTCGTATCGGTGAATTTGGGGAAATGTTTGCCACCAAATTTCTGTCACTTCTTCACATAAAATAAACTCATTATGATTGATGCAGGTGCATCTTCAAGGAATTAATTCCGCTGCCTGCAGTAATGCATGAAAACTTATGACAGAACTTATATGTTAATAGTTAACTTATATGCTATTTATAAACATTGAGCAGTTTATAAATAATAAATTATACAACAAATGTATAGAGTAATAATTTTCTTTTCTTTTTTTATCGGAAAGGGGATACAATTTCACACCCTCTTCTTTTTTATAACTCAAAACCATTTTCGAAAGATTTTCACAAAAGCTTCAGAGCAATCTTACTTAATTCGCAGATCGCAGCAAGCAAGGACAACTTCCATAACTCCATTAATAGAATCATTTGTCATCGAGTAGTTAAGAACAGAAATAAAGGGAGAGATATTTTCTTCCTTATGGGACTCGGAATTTGATCCTATCGGTTGCTGCATTTTTGATTAATATTCCTGTAGGGAAGACGCTGCATGTCCTTGATAAAAGAGAGATCCCTCCCTCACGTCTAGATCAGTAGAATTAGAAAGGATTAAGGTAATGCGTTTTGAACAATATTTTGTTTAATGTAAGTACGAAATTTAATGCTACGAAACGCTGTGTCTAAACGAGAGCATTTTTCGCTGAACGCTATTTTTGTTTTTTAAATTCTAAGATATTTGAATTAAGGTAAGTAATAATATCAAGAAGTTAAATTCTTGTGAAAATAGGATTTTTTTAAAAAAATTTAATATTCTTATTGTTTGAACAATTTTTCTTATAAAAAAGTTTGAAATTTGTTTTCAAGTCCATTTTTTTCGGAAGCTACATTGATATACGTTTCACTAGTGTTTTAAAGTTTTAAAAGCTATCCTTTAAAAAAAACTTTAAAAGTCATTTTTTAAACTTTTAATCTTTGATAAAATTTTCTTACAAAAACTCTTTACAATGAAAATCTAATTTTATATATTTTTGTTCAAATTATTTTCATAATTACTTAAAATGTTTTGCAGTTCCTGAACTAGAGAATAAGTAATTTATTCATTTAGAAATAATTTATTAAATTAGAAATAATTAATATTATTTATCAATCGGAATTCAATATTTAAAGAGTGAATAGAAACACGGCTTACTTTTTTAATTTAAGAGATGGAAATTACTCGCAAACTATTCGCAAAAATGTAAGCAAATCGTTTGACTAACCTGTAAACTAAAAGAATTTTTATTTATACTTTTTTTTTCTATGGATAAAAAGAAAGCCTTTTTTTAAATCAGTTTTTAAAAAACTTCTGTTATTTAATTGCTATATTTTGCTTTCAAGCATTCTTTTCTATGCAAACGTTTAAAAATATAATTATTTGAAAGCGTTTAAAAAAAAAAAAACCAAGGAAATAATAAATCTGCCATTTTTGACGCTGCATATTCAACAACTTGTGTCACCATAGCATTTTATTTTAGTTCTTCTTCTTCCCTTTGTACATAAAGAAATAATTTTACAACGTTTAAGCTCAAAGCAGCTGAGGCTGATCCGTATTCTTATATAGCGTTTCATCTGGAAAATCCAAGAAATATGATGCTTTTTATCTTATAGACATTGCTTCATCGACTTGCTTGTCATCATAACTAAACATTTTAAAAACTGAAAGTGGAAATCTGCTATCGCAAATTTCATGTTATCACGTGGGAACATTATTTTTTTAAGTTACGGAGTATCAATCCGACAGAAAAGCATCATGCTCTTACATGACTCATATTTCGCAACGATGGTTTTTGAAAAATCTCAAAAACAATCGAGTGTTAAATTTTGTTTTCACAAGGCCAGAGTTTCTTTCTTGATAAACCAGTTAAAAACCGGGTTTAAACAATCACATGACTATCAGATTACGCATGCGTTGATATTTAAAAAACGTGTTTTTTTCCCCCCTTCATCTTAAAATTATTCAGGTTCCAAAACTTTATCTTCAGGTCAGAATTTTTCTTCTTTTTGTTTTCGAAAATTTGGTTTAACTGGTTTGGAATGATGACGTGGCTACTGTACTGCGCAAAGTCAACTTTAAGAAAAACCATAGGTTTTTTAAAAATCTCAAAATTCTTTGAGCTTCAAAATTGTTTTTCGCAGCTAGATAACCTAACCTCGCTGTTTCGCATTCATTCCCATTTTCTTCGCTGTGCTTCATCCGGCGATAAATTCTTAAGACTCTGCCCTTTATTGGGTATACAGGAGAATCGGGGACATGGTGGACATTCGTACCAAGTTGTAACATTTTGTTGGTGATAAGTCGCAAATGTGACAACCTTCTTTATCATTTTCGAATAACCCTAAAAGCGATAATTCTGCACGTGCATTTTGAAGCTTCAAATCCCCCAAACCAAAGCAACATCATGTCTTACATAATAATAATAATAATAATAAATTCTGCCCCAACGTAGTCACATACTTTCATTGCAAAGATTTTATTCCTATTATAAAACTGAAATTACGGACTATATCAATAATATTTAATTAATAATTTTTGCTTTATAATATTAGTCAAAATTTGATATTGTAAATTTTGGATTTTTTGATCAATGAGTGCAAATGAATCACTATAAAGCTATCAGAGGCATCTAGGAATAAACATTTACTGCAGAAAATATGCTTCCAGTGAGATGAGAGAGCTGCCTAGATACCATAAACAGTTCATTAGGTAAAATCTGAACTTAAAATTCAGATCTACATGGAATCGTCATGACCGGGGCCCCCGACTGAATTGGCAAACACTGACATTCATTCATTTCACCCATTAAGGGCCATCCACGGCCACGATACAACGTTTCTCGTAGGAAGCATGTCCCATCATCGGTGGGAGGGGGGCAGCTAACCACACACCATTTGTGCACCCACTAGGGCGGCCAGAACCCACCGTCATTCCGGAAGCTTCTCATCCCCATATCTGAGGTGTCTGCTCAGGTGCTCAGTTAATCGTTGCGTTAACGGTGCGTTAACAAAAACAATTACAACTGGACAGGCAGCTTACAGAGAGAACTGTTTCATCGATCCGAACTGATGGTACGAAAAATAAGAACTTTCTTTTTTATGAATATTCTATATTCACAGTTCGTGCTGTGACTAGTGTAAAAATTCCTGCGATTTTTGAATGCATCATCACCAAAAAACAGTCATTTCATCCATGATGCTTGCCTCAGTTGCATTGCCCTGCAGCGAAATCTCTGCCTCTTCTTTTGATCGATGAGCAAAATAGGAATCAAATCAGAGCTAATCAAGAGTTATTTGGATAATTCAAATAAAAAAATAAAACGTTCTTGACTGTGCCATAAAAAGTGAAAAAAAACATGTTTTTAAGGAAAAAAAAAACCGCAATCGGCTATTGAAGAAAAAAAAAAAAGGGCAAATAAAGGGCAAATAAAATAAAACAGAATCAAACCTTATCCATTGTTAACGTCTTAGGCTTCAATCGTCTGTCTTTATATCGTTGTTTTAAATAAATTTGATCCACATTACAACATTGATAACGTGAACAAAAAAAAAAAAAAAAAAAAAAAAGCTTAGTAATTATCATTCTAACCTAAATTCTAAAATTCACAAGAATTTGATTTTCTCACAATTTAATAGGATTTAAAGAGTTTGTAATAACAAAATTTCTTATATTGAAGCAACAAATAATCTCATTAAAAACTTAACTTCTAATGAATTTCCCAGAAACTTCTGCAATATAGAAGTTTTAATAAGGGAAGGGTTGATTTCTTACTAATCTTTTGGCACAACTAAAAATAAATTTTCGGTTACATGTCAACTAACTCAATAGATGACGCTGAGACCCTCCAACTATTTATTACTTTGAATGACGTGGCGTTTTTATGCAGGGGTAGAAATGACGCCGGAAAAAGTGATGTGAGCCTTTTTTGTAGAGATTTTACCTGCTACTGGTATGTTCTTTCCTTTTTGTTTCAATAATTGGTTGTGAATGTTCTTTTATAGTTATATTACGTTATTATAACTTTCGCTTAAATTGGAAATTGTAATATATTGTTTTATTTCTGTAAAAAAATTGTTTATCACTAATTCCTCATTTTTAGGGGATTTTTAAGTCACGATGGGTTAATATTGTTGAACAAAAGTCAGACCCCACACAGAAAAAAAATCCCTTGTTTGAATCCCTGCCTGAGGGTGACCCTTGTGAAAGACTTCAGGCCGGATTCTTAATTTCATTCTTTTCGATTCTATTTTTATTCTTTCTCCCAATATTAACTGTGTATTTTTTTACTTATTTGGTTTTATATATATATATATATATATATATATATATATATATATTGTTACAAACCTGCAATTCGGCTTCCCAGCATAGTTTGTTCCATCATCGGAAAGACTATTTTAAAGTCATCGGTATTGCGGTATTGGACGGAGTCCGGGTGTCGCGTCGAAGGTCCCAGAACTTGGCGACCATTTGGCGACTTGGCGACGAATTAGGCGACGTTGGCGCCAAAATAGATTATACCCGAAACATCGAGAATTTTCCCGATCCGTCCAGTAGGAACCGAGATAAGCCTCGAAAGTTCCTGATTGGTTGAGAGGCCTCTAGCCCCCCCTCCTGAGACCTATAAAAGGGTCTGCAGCTGCCAGAGCAGCGGAGTCATAGTAGTCTCAGTCGGAATCGACGGAGCGGAGTAGTCGGAAGTGGCAGAGAAGAGTAGTCGGAATCGACGGTGAAGAACTGGTCTTACAGGGATTAGCAGAGCAGCGACGGAGTCAAGCTAATGCTGAACTAAGTTGTGCGCTACTGTCTGCAATAGAGTCTTGTTGTATGCTGCACGTCTCGGCTGAAGATAATC